>CM068306.1:17014471-17196971 GCA_034768735.1 Schistosoma mekongi
AGCATTCAACGTCAGTACAAATTCGAACAATTACTTAATTACTTATGCTCGTTACTCCTCGCTGAGGAACATAGGCTACTCACCAGGATTCTCCATTTAACTCTGTCCTGAGCAATCCTTTCCAATTGTTTCCAGTTGCTGTTCATCCTTTTAATGTTTGCTTCCAATTCTCGACGCACCGTGTTCTTTGGCCTTCCTCTTGTTCGTTTCCCAAAAGGATTCCATGTTAATGCTTGTCTCGTGATGCAGTCTGATGGTTTCCACAATTTATGCCCTATCCATTTCCAACGTCTTTTCCTAATTTCCACTTAGGCTGGAAGTTGGTTTGTCCTATCCCATAGTAAGTTGTTGCTGATGGTTTCCGGCCAACGGACATTCAGTATCTTTCGTAGGCAGTTGTTTATAAATACTTGTATCCGTCTGATGATGTTTGCAGTAATTCTCCAAGTTTCAGCTCCATACAGCAGGACTGTCTTCACGTTCGAATTGAAGAGTCTGACTTTGAGGTTAGTTGATATTTGTTTTGAGTTCCAGATGTTTTTCAACTGTAGGAATGCTGCCCTGGCTTTGCCAATCCTTGTCTTTACATCTGCATCGGACCCTCCTTTTCATCGATGATGCTCCCCAGATATGTGAAAGTATTCACTTCTTCCAGAGTTTCTCCATCGAGTTCAATTGGGTTGGTGCTCCCTGTGTTGTATTTAAGAATCTTGCTCTTTCCCTTATGTATGTTCAGGCCTACTGATGCTGAAGTTGCTGCTACACTGGTTGTCTTTGCTTGCATTTGTTGGTGTGTATGTGCTAAAAGAGCTAGATCATCTGCGAAGTCCAAATCATCGAGTTGCATCCTACTTGTCCATTGAATCCCGTACATTCCCTCAGATGTGGAGGTCTTCATGATCGAGCCAACCACTAGGAGGAAGAGAAAAGTTGAGAACAGACAACCTTGTCTGACTCCGGTCCTTACTTAAAATGCATTTGTCAGTTGTCCTGCATGCACAATTTTGCACTGTGTTCCGTCGTAATAGTTCCAGATGATGTCGACGAGTTTCACTGGTACGCCGTAGTGTCGAAGAAGTTCCCAGAGTGTTCTCCTATCTACACTATCAAACTCCTCCTCATAATCAATGAAGTTGATGTACAGGGGCGAGTTCCATTCAATTGATTGTTCAACGATGATCCGTAGTGTTGCGATTTGGTCCGTGCACGACCGATCCTTACGAAAACCAGCTTGCTGATCTCGAAGTTGAGCATCCACTGAATCTTTCATTCTGTTCAACAATATTCTGTTTAAGACTTTCCCTGGTACCGACAGTAGCGTGATCCCTCTGTAGTTGTCACATTTGCTCAAATCTCCTTTCTTTGGTATCTTGATAAGATAACCTTCTTTCTGTATTTTTCAGAAACTTTGTAAATACAGCATTTTCTATACTACTCTTTTTCGATAATAAGTAGTACGCTAAATAATCGCTATATAGAATAATGAGATCAGGTACGTAGTGTTTGTTAACTGATTTATTTAGTGATCAACAGACTATGTTACCACTTATTTATAATGAAAATTACTGTGAAATACGCAAATTTTTGATGTATACTACTTAACTAAGAATGCTACGAATTCCTGATTGTTGATGGAACTGTAAACGATTTACTCTAGTGTTTGAGATATGTGTTGCTAATACTTAACTACCTAATCTACGGTTGTGTTTCCTAGTATAAGATTAATGTAGCTTAATCTACTAAAATATCGATCAAGATACAAAAATTACTCACGATAGCATCAAAAGACAGTAAGATGAATGATTCTTCATCTAGGTGACTAATTTATTCGGTTACCTTCTATTTATTATTGAATATCAATAAATGGATAGAGATTCTTTCATTTACGGCATCATTCTCTAATTTACATATTTACATTAATGTTAAGCAAACTATTTTACACAAAACCGTAAGTTTACTACACATAACACAAATTACAATCAATCAAATTGTTTAATGAGATTTCCTGTAAATTGTAATTTCATTTATTTGAAACGAAAAAGAAAAAGAAAACAAAATTTCGTAGAGAACACCTTTAATCAATAAATAGCAAACATTTAATCATGCTGTAATTAACAAGATTCATAATCATAATACATCATGAATTCTTCAGAAAACATCATATTTTGAATTCGTCACCTATCCCTCTCTATTGAACATTATAGTTTGTTTATACTGAAGTTTAATGAAGATAGTCGATATAAAGATAATTAATTATACTACATGTTTCTGTTTAGATAATTTTAAAACAAAACAACTGTGAATATTTGGATGTTAAATATTAGTAGCTGAGAAGACTGACTGTAGTAGAGTTATTTTCTTGAGGCGAGTTGTTTATTATTGTAAAATATATCGTCTGCATAGAATTATGATCGTAACTGTAATGACGTCGAGAGCAATTATTTGGATGAAGCTTGGAACTTGAACTTGCGTTATGACTATGATCTGACAGACTTGTGAAACGGTAATCGGTTAGCACTATACCAAAGCCTACAAGACATGTTTGGGTAGATAGAAGAATTACCAACGAATGAAAGTTAGGACCAAATCGTTTATTGCATGAAAACAATGGTTGTGGTATATCATATACTGGACCAAAAAATATAGAAAAAACACATGAAAGACTGAACTAGGGTAGTTGTATTTAGAGATTGAGATAATGAGGTCATAATAGGGTTATAATAACTAGGAAAGATAATAAAGATGACAATAGTTAAAGAGTCTAAGAAAAGCATACAATCTAAGCAATATAAATAGCACAGGCAATAAATGTCCCACAAATGAAGTGCAACAATATGGATCTTCATATAATGATGAATAGACTCTGTAGATTTTGATTAAGATTTTTTGTCCCGTTATAACGATAACTTGTCAAAAATTTATTACACTGATATTTTGTGTAGAATGACGATGTAAGTTAAATAACTAAACTACTCACTTCAGTGAGTAGGTACTCTTTGCAAATATGCGATATTCCCTAAACTTCACTTTTAAGTTTGTTAGTTGTTCTGAATAAACATTTTTTTCAATTTTACTAATTTTTATATTTGGCAGTTAAGTAAACATTGTTTATCTCTATCTTTCTTGTTATTTTCACCTTATTTAGTTATCATTGTCTTTTGTTTATTACATAACACTTTAACATTTTTGATTAAATTTGAATTAAACAGTAAACCTCTATTTTATTTTAAACTATAGGTAGTTAAATAACTAAGTTCTAATATACCACTACAGTAAATATGATTACTGGAAAAAAAATTTCCTTCATCGATTTCTATACTGGAATCGTAGGTTTCTCTGTTCGTTTGAAATCCGTGACACTCTTTCATTATTATTTAGTAGGATGTATTAGACTACAGTGGAATAGTGCCTAAAGCGTTTGTTAATAATGAAAACAAAATTAATGAACTTCAATTGATTTGATACAGTAAATCGTAGACACAAATCGGTTTTGTGTCACTTGGTAGGTAGCAGCCATATTGTAGTGCTAACAAAGTCATTTAAAGTAATACGCCATACATTATAAAAGTTTTTCAATAGATTTCAGATTTTTCTATTACTCATAGTAAAAACAATGTAGTTTTAACCAACAACGCTAGTCTATGAATTTAAGAGTAATTCTGTAACACACCTATCTCATCCTTTTCAAATATGACTAAATAAATGTCTCCATGGACTCCGCACATCGTTTGTTTTTTTCTCTCATCTCTTCTGTATATTGTCGTTATTACCCACGTGTTTTGAATTATTTATTTACATACTTCCTTTTACATAAATTGTAACGATTATTATTTAAGTGAATTTATTTTTCTAAGTTGCTTCTAGTATTTGTGTTAGTATTGATATATCATGTATGAATTCGTTTATATCCAGGAGATACTTTGTATCTCAGGGCTAGCTGGAACAGGATCACGTGACTAAATACATTTAGAAGAGAGAAAAGTAAACGATAATAAGTAAGCAGTAGACTCAAAAAACAGATTAGGTACACTTACATTTACTAATAAAAGTAATGTAGCAAAATAATGGATGACATAGGCATAAAACCAGGACAATTAGATAAATGAAACCTGACATTGATAGAGATTTAATGTGTTACACACACGTCTTATTACTATCCACTTGTTATGATGATTAATTATGTAATTTATCTATTTCATTGTCACTATTAACTCAGAAATCATCTTGATTAGTTTTATCTTTTGCATATTTGTGTTTGACTAAAACATAAGTGAACCTCACATGCAAACAGAGTATTCATTTATCTTCCTTCTAGAGAAGTATCTTTTTAACGAAGACCACTAGTCGTGGGTTTTAGACCTAAATACATTTTTATGTACTGGAAATGGATATAGTTGGATTATTATCACCTTATTCATAGGAAAAAGATTCTATTCATTGTTTTATGTATTATAACTTTAGATTATAACTAACACTGGAATTTATTATTAACATTTCGCTAAACTCTAATCTGTATGTATAACTTTATACTTAGTGAACAAATTAAGAACTGCGAGGATTTAAGAGCTCGGTGAATAATGCGATAATGATGTATTTTTGAGATTGAAGACTAAATATGCACATCATCACTGTTTTGGAGCGTTGTTCAGTTTATTAGTCGCAAATAGGACATAATCTTCTTCCTAGATTTTCACTTTCAGTTCCAATTCAAGTTTAGTAAGACCATTCCTCCCTGGATGCATTTACAGTAAAATAAAGTTCTTACCATCTTACTAATAACATAAAAGTCCTTACAATTATGTATCATTTCTAAGTGAGCTGTTAGTTAGGATTACAATTGTTTCTCTGACAATCAGCATGTTATATACTTTATAGAATAATATACTTGAAACATTTCATATCTTTTAAGATTGTATTTAACATATGTAATAAGCATAAAACTTCTAGATAGAAATAAAAATCAGTTATTGTTCAGATTAAACAATGTACATTTGCTTAGATACTCTACTGGTAAAATCAGTTCTTAAATAAAATAGCAGTAAATAATACTTAAATTCTTTTAGTAGTAAGAAATTTTGTTTGTTAATTGACTAATTTTTGTACATTAACTCCCTAGTGTGATGTACATCAGATTTATTTTCGAGTAGGAAGTATTTCTGAGAATTTGGTTACGAATTTCCAAACACTACCTAGTTACTTAATATACATATTATACGCTAAGCATAACATAATCGAGCATAAATTTATTGGGCATTATCTCTACTATCAGTTTATTTGTGATAGTGCATAATAGTTTCTCACTCCCGTCCTATCATCATCATCGTCATCATCATATATTTTGTCTCTTAACCGGATATGATTTTAAGTTCCTAGAAAATGAAAATGAAAACATACAACCAATAAATGGAGATTATATTATATCACTTGTAGTAAAGCATGAAGATTAGGACGATGCTAGAACACTAAGCTTTAGTGATGATTGAGGAATAAAGAGTGAGATTGAGAATGATAACGATCAAAAGTTACTATAATAACAAAGATAATTGAAGTTGCCAGGGTAAATTCAAGGATATAACAAATTATCTTTGTATACTAAATGGAGGCTTAGATTTTCTAATGTCTCAGGCAACTACATATCTAAGTATACAATTGTGGTGACTCCTGTACAAAAACTTGAAATATGTTGTCATGTCAAACTTACTATCTGTATCAGTTATGCATGTTGCTATAAACTAGTTAGATTTTCTACTCTTTGCCTCACAGACTTTGTTTGATGTAATTTGGTTTTGAAACCATTTAGGGTAATGTTCAACCACTTTTGATTTTAGTTTCCGATTTTTCTTCTTTATGTGTTTGTGACCACGCATACCTGTGAACTGGCAAATTTAGTGGGATGCAGAGTAGTCATTCATAGAATTAACAGGATTATGAGGGAAAATAGGCTTTGAAAATTCTGTTGTATGGAGCTGAGACTTGAATGAAAAACTACGAAAAGCATCATTTAAAAGATACAAGTATTTCTAAACAAATGTCTGCTTAAGATACTTCGGATCAATTGGCCAGATACCATCAACAACAACCTTTTGTGGCAGAGAACAAACTAACCAGAATCGAGCCGAAGAAGAAATTAGGCAAAGACTTTGGAGGTGGATAGAACACACATTGAAGAAATCATCAAACTGTGCCACGAATAAGCTCGGGACAGATTTGGTTGCAGAATTCTGGTTGGCAGCCTATGTTCCAAATAAAGTAACAGGCATCGATTGTTTGATTGATATAGACATCTAATGCGAGAGGTCCCAATAAACTCCTCATTAGCAACCCTATCAAACTGCAAAATGTATTCACCCTCAAACATACACGATACGATTATATCTTCCGAATGTTCTAAGCAAATAGATAACATTGGAAAATGAGACGTTATATAATCATAATAGTCATAACTAGGGTCACGTTAGTGAAAACAGGGTTTACTTCAAAGGAATCCATAGTCTTATCCATAACTTCGATGTTCGAAGAAGAATTATTATCTCAAACGCATCGTATAAAGAATGGCTACACTATTTATTTTGAATTGAGTTTAAAAATCTTTATTAATCATTTTCCTAGTTCACCTATCAGTAAACGGTACATCAATAATATTGATGTTACAAGATAATTAGATTTACAAATTCTAGGTAATTTACACAAATTCGGAAATGTAGACCGGAAGGATTTTAAAATGTTTTATTCCTCTTTAGTGATAATATTTGTGTTGTTCCAGAAGTTTATATTTCACTCTTTTCTAATTTCCTAATTTTTATTTGACTGAATGTCTGCCCTAAACTTGTTATCAACACCATGAATAGACAAGACTTTTCCTATATATTCACTTTTGTTTGTAATAACAACACTAGAACCTTCATCAGGTTAAAGTAAGTCAATATCGACTCGACGTTGATGAATATTTAAAGCTTGAAGATATTCGGGAGTTGAAATATTTATTTGCCTTAATTACGATTTATGAAGGTGATAAGAAATCTCAACAAATTTCGAACTTAACTTAGTTTCTCTGCAGTCACTGCGAGAAATAAACTAATCTAGTCACAGAGATTCTCAAACTGAGCGTTAATTGATAAATCAGATATTTTACTACTGGGAACACATAGATTAAATTTAACAGACAATGCTTCTTTTTAAATCACATGTAGATTAATTGATGACAAGTTATATATATATATATATATATATATATATATATATATATCCGCGTGCTCTAGAAATAGATTCCTGAAGCTTTCACTCCTTGGCGATTCGCCTAACGTTTGTTTATTCGTATCTGTTATCTTAATGATCAACGAACTACGAAAAATCATGAATTCAACACTAATGATTTGGTACAGATTTGATAGTACAGTAGCTGTATCAATGTGGAGTTCAGTTAATTCACCTAACATTTCGCTACATTTGTTCATATAAGATTTTGTTAAGCAAATAAGTTTAATAACATTAAGTTACAATTAATCTAACATTAAAAATTTTCGTAAATTTCTGGGGGGGGGGACTATGTGTAATTGAAGGCACATGATTTATAAAACTCAAGCTTCATTTTTACGGTTTTGCATATACGGTTAACAATTTCATCTAACTGTTTAAAAGAGGACGAAGGTAGTTTATTTTCAAAAAAATCTAAACACTTGATCTTTTTCATAAATGTTGATAGTGTAATGAACTGAAAATTTTGATGTATTTCTCTGTAGACGTTAATGGTTGATCATTATGTGTTGATCAAAGTCTATAGGTCAAGTTGTGACGTGGCTCTTACTCTAAGCAACTAGACATCACTTGAACTATGTAAAGGTTGAAGGCTATTTGTAGGTTGTCAGCAGGAAACCCTGGACCTAGGTTTCGTGCCACATTCGTCAGCACAGCGTACCCGAAAATTCTTGAGGGGACTTGTGCAGTCCTAAGGATTCAACCTCAGGTCGCCAAGCTTCACAGTCTCCAGCCGTTACCGTTGAGCTTTTCGAAAAGCAACTGACCCCCTTTACATAAATTTTAAACAAAAGCATAGTTTGTTAGATATAAGTGATGAATATGAAGATTCACTAAAGAGATAAATCTATCTGTTCATCAATACTAATTCATTTCATGACGATTCATTTTTTCATAGTACAGTGTCGTTTTTTAATAACTCGATTTGGAAATTAGAGAGTGTTAAACGTTTCCTATTACTGGGATGTTTATCAATACTAATGACGTAAATGGTTACAAACGAACATGATTAATAAACTGTACTTTATGAAGGTAATTTGGGTCACTGATGATACGCAAATGTTTATCAGGGTTATTAGTATCAAAATAATAACTAAAGTTACATCGATTTAATAGATAAATAAGAGAAGATTTTCCAACTTTTAGAATATTCTTCTGAAAGTGAACAGTGTATTGGTTCAACATTAAGTTTTACAAGAATAATTATTTCTATACAGAATATTCAAGAATCTATTGGTTTTATAATAAGTTTACATAATCTTTGAAACTAATGAACTTTTGACTAATACGAATACTTGAATATTTTTCCCATCTAAATATGTTCTATCAGTTTAGTGTAGTGTTTAGTGTTTAACATTAACATTGACATTGCTGTATACCATATTAAGTTACAATTGAGTACAAGTAATTAGTTCACTATATGACATGTTAATCACTGTAAACTTCACTCATAACATCTGTACTGTTGCTAATTTTTCCAACGAAACTGTTTATTTATCACAGTTGAAAGAAATCTAGATCATTATTCTTCACTAAGGAAGCAAACAAAGCAGTAAGTAGACGAATTTTATCAGAGCTATGACACTATTGAAGAAAATGAAAATCTGCTGACAGAAACGATAATGCTGAACGGATATCCAAAGAAGTTCATAAATCGATTGAAATGTTGCAGTATGGTGTAACCTACTGTATTTCTAGCACCCAAAACATCAGTCTATATCACGTTACCCTTCAGAGGTGACTCAAATAGCCTTGTATTAAAAGAATGGCTTAAGTCGGTTATTAATAGGGTAGGTAGTTGTAATAGAAAAGTATAGGTCATTGATTCACAATATGACTAAACAGCACGTAAACGAATGCACCACATCCCACTGTATCTATCAATTAAGGTGTATGTGTGGACGCATACATAGGGAGGAGCAATCGTGATCTGCATGTAAGGGTAGCTGAACACATACCTAAATGGCTCCAAAAACAAATGGACTCGAAAGGAGAAGTAAAAGTACAGGATAAACAACCTTCATCGTCTATCGCTAAACACTTAGTTGCGACAGGTCACATAGTTGATTTAAAATCATCTTTTGTGGTGTTGTATAAAAGTGCTTTAGGATGTATACTAAAGTTTGTTGAAGCCTTAGCTATACGGAAGTCCAAACCCGCCCTTGAGTGTTTAAAAACAATTGTACTTTCCTTCAACCTACCTTGATAGAGTGTGACTTACATTGTTATCCTTATTTTTGTTTACTTAGCCTATACTCTTAATTGTCTAATGATCTTTATTTTTTCATATATGAATGCCTTAACAAATGAATGTGTGATCAGATTGTTCGAAATGTATTGCGTAAATATATCACATAGCTCTGATGAAATTCGTCTTCTTATTGCATTATCAAAATTTATCCAAGGGACAAATTGTTTTAATCAAATAAACGTATTTAAATGTACAAGCAATAGAATACCTCTGACTTCATGTTTAAATGTATTTCAATCTTGACTAACTAATAAATGTAGACATTGAGTTTTTGTGGTTAAAACGCACAAACTACAATCGAATTACAACTTAAAAGAGTTTTATTACAAGTAACAATATCTATATTATCACTAGTTAAGTTTATATTATAGATCAATCGAATGGTTCATTTATTTGTTTATAATCATTCTATATACACTGATTTATTATGTAAACCAATAAACACTACCCTAGAAATCTGGTGAATTATCTGATTTATTTATCAACAGAAAATAGGCATTACTGAGACCACAGTAACTAAACTCTTAACAATGATTGCTTTAAATACGGTACAGTTGAATTCTAATGCATAACAACCATCAGTCAGTAATAATTAACATATTAGATATCTATCATGAAGTAATGAATGTTTAAATAAGTGTTAAGTAGACAATTTCAAATGAATACTTTTACACTAATAATAATAAAAAACAGTAATTAAATAATGAATCACAGGGTATCTATATCCTAGATTTCATTATAAACATATAAATCATATAAAATTTTATAAACAATCATGATACCTTAATTATGTTAACAATGCATAAGTATACTACTGATCCAACTAATGTAAATAATAGGATAACATAGTAATTTATAAATAGTGCAGAATTAATAAAAGTTAAAATAATCCGTAATGAAATCCATTCATGATGATTTATGAAGCTTTTATAGATATATGCTTATTTATTTATTTTGGTTGTTAATACAGTGGAAAGGTACTCCTTCTTGTTCAGAGAAACGATGAAGCAATAAGCTTGATAGTAGTCTTTTTAACCAGTTAGCTTGTTCAAAAATCTCATGAGACAATTACATAACCCTTATGCGTGCTATTGTGAATGTGTTTGTACTGTTAATTTCAATAGAGCAAAATTCACAAACCAGATTAAGGTGTGTATTTTCAGGTTTTCCAATTTTTAATTCTTTGAGGGAGGAATCTTACTGCTTTCATTCAGTATAATCATCGCTTCCCGGTCGACCTGTTCGATAGTGTCGGGTATGGTGGTATAGATGCTACAACTAACTTGGCTGGAATGGTTCATCACGATATTCTAGCGTGAGTAGCTTTTTAAGTCAATCTGTTAGTTTAGGACAGTTCAAAAGGTATTTGATGTATGAGTTTTAAAGAAATCGCATCTTATCCATATTAAAGAGCGTCTAATGAGCAAAATATGTCAACTACTATGATGGTTACGAATGGCTTTATGAATGATTATTATTGAGTTTTACGTTAGTATCAAACATTTGTCGTAAATGGTTAGTAAATTAAAAAAACCATGGGAAGCAGAAGTATACACTAAAATAATTGTAAATTTGACAAATAGACAGGGGAATTATTCTCGTGTTTTCATTGATCACGCCTGATAGTATTTGAATAACATCAGGATTACAATGTGAAACATTACATAGCTTCTTTATAGTCCAGTGTTGTAATATATTCACCGTTGGCTAGTATAAAGCATTCTACAGGAAGATCAAATGTATAGAGGGCTTCGTTAGAATTACTTAATTTTCCAACGTGAAATGAGAACGATCAATCACTAGATAGTGACTTTTGCTTAGTTACCTAAAGGTTTCAGTGCTTTTTACAGCCATTACAAGTCATGAGTTACAATTGTAAGTTTCGTTATTAAAACATAATCGATGTTTTTTGATTACTGGTGGTTTGTTGATTCAATAGTTCGCTAGCTGAAATTAGTACGTGAATATAAGTTGCGTATAAAACTTAATAACTTGGTTTTTTCTTAATAAAGCATGAAAAAAGTAATCAGTGACAGGAATAAAATCGTATACCTTAAAATAAATTACTTTCTTAATTGAATCGTAATATTTAATAAAATACTGTTGTATCAATCGTCTATTCAATTTTAAAAAGTGTTAAGGTTGTGGATTTTACCAGTGATGTACTGTAAACTATGACCAATAAGCATAATGGTTGACTAACTTATTGATGAAACCTAGCCAGAACCAATAGAGTGATCATGAATAATCAAAATAACACATCAATGCCTTTAAATCTAACCTTATCCTGTTAGTCCAAAGTCGGATAGAACAAAATATGCCTTAGCCAACAACCAGTTAATTTACATTTTAAGCATTTCTTTACATACCTGCATAACCTAACCGCTTAGTTAATTAACTGGAAAACTAACATAAAATCATAACAAGAGTAACAAAAAAGGAACTGAGGTAATTTATATGCAGCTTATTAGCTATCGTTTAGAAATATAGAATTATTTAGTATCACTAAATACCCCAGATAAGAGGTTATAAGGTGGGGAAAATACGACTGATAGAAATGAAACGTCTTTTCAAAATACAACCAAAACCAATGAAATATTCCTAAGTGAGACATTCCTGACAGTAAGTCATTCATATTGATTTGTCTAATCAGTCAACCAACTGGACTACTTTTAAAAAATTTATTTCATGATTAACTTACAGTTTAATTATTATGGAAGCGGTCAATAACAGACTAGATTGTAAGTTGACGAAACATTTATTTCTATATAATTACTATTTGATACATATTTTGCGTTACATTAATGATATAACAACTGAATATGGTAATAAGATGAGCCGAAATATATACAAGTGTCAAGACTAGACTAAATCTGTTATAATAGAAAACACCGACTACTCGTACTGTCATCAGTGTAATACCAACGAGAATTCAATTTATTACATAGGATTATGGATATTAGGACTAAGAGGTTGTACTAAAGGTATATGGAAGGGAGGTTTAAAATTGACTTGAGACGATGTAGAATCGACTCATGATTGAAATCTACTGATGACGTGGTCATTGTGATTATCCTGCATAGCGCTTAACTCTTATAAATATATGATTATTGAAGAAAATGGAAAAGAATGAATAATTAGAAATTAATCATGTCAATATATTTAGTAGGATTTCAACAAACATAATAATCAGAAAATGACCAATAATGCTGCTCACTTTAGACGCGTTACATTTGAAGTGCACTCCATATATGACCAAGTTACGCTTGCGGTATTACCAGGGCAACTTCAAACGATTGAACCCACTCTTAAGAATGAGAATAAATCAGAAGGCACAAAGGGTAAAGAAGAACTTATATTTGGTTGTGAATAGAGCGGCAATGGAATACCAACGTCCAGGCTGGCAAATTAGGGAGAGAGATGCTCTCCACGGTGCGATGTGACGTGATCTGGTGATGATGCATGACCGATCGCCTTCAACAAGTAGTGTCTGCTAAAACAAACATGGTCAGCATCAATGTCGAGGACCTATGTAACTATTTATTTTGGGGATTATTTACCGCTACACATCTATCGAATTTGTCAGCACAGTAATAAAAGAGAACATACAACATAAAAGAAAAGGAAGATAAGTTCTTCAATAGCACTACAACAATTCATCTCATGGAAGAAATACTGATATTGTTCAATAGTGCAGTTATTCATTTCAATGTATTTGTACCAACAATTACATACATAACAATCAAGAAATTACTATCTACAACATTCAATGAACATATTCATTGAAACAAAGAATTAAGAAGAAATAACATTTGATCATGCTTAATAATCATATTGTTAATGAATTGTACAAGTATGATAATTAACAAATGAACATTTAAAATATCTAATCTAATACAAAACATAATTCTCACTACGATATCCATCTTCCATGTTTATCAAACACTCTTTAGTTAACTTTTGTGCACACAATGAAAGATTCATAAACCTCTAATCATCATGATGAAGTAGTTACACCAATACATTTTACTGTTATCTATCACATAATTTTACAGCTGACATCTGTTTCCAAGGTGTTTAATATGTTTAATAGAAAACACCGACTACTCGTACTGTCATCAGTGTAATACCAACGAGAATTCAATTTATTACATAGGATTATGGATATTAGGACTAAGAGGTTGTACTAAAGGTATATGGAAGGGAGGTTTAAAATTGACTTGAGACGATGTAGAATCGACTCATGATTGAAATCTACTGATGACGTGGTCATTGTGATTATCCTGCATAGCGCTTAACTCTTATAAATATATGATTATTGAAGAAAATGGAAAAGAATGAATAATTAGAAATTAATCATGTCAATATATTTAGTAGGATTTCAACAAACATAATAATCAGAAAATGACCAATAATGCTGCTCACTTTAGACGCGTTACATTTGAAGTGCACTCCATATATGACCAAGTTACGCTTGCGGTATTACCAGGGCAACTTCAAACGATTGAACCCACTCTTAAGAATGAGAATAAATCAGAAGGCACAAAGGGTAAAGAAGAACTTATATTTGGTTGTGAATAGAGCGGCAATGGAATACCAACGTCCAGGCTGGCAAATTAGGGAGAGAGATGCTCTCCACGGTGCGATGTGACGTGATCTGGTGATGATGCATGACCGATCGCCTTCAACAAGTAGTGTCTGCTAAAACAAACATGGTCAGCATCAATGTCGAGGACCTATGTAACTATTTATTTTGGGGATTATTTACCGCTACACATCTATCGAATTTGTCAGCACAGTAATAAAAGAGAACATACAACATAAAAGAAAAGGAAGATAAGTTCTTCAATAGCACTACAACAATTCATCTCATGGAAGAAATACTGATATTGTTCAATAGTGCAGTTATTCATTTCAATGTATTTGTACCAACAATTACATACATAACAATCAAGAAATTACTATCTACAACATTCAATGAACATATTCATTGAAACAAAGAATTAAGAAGAAATAACATTTGATCATGCTTAATAATCATATTGTTAATGAATTGTACAAGTATGATAATTAACAAATGAACATTTAAAATATCTAATCTAATACAAAACATAATTCTCACTACGATATCCATCTTCCATGTTTATCAAACACTCTTTAGTTAACTTTTGTGCACACAATGAAAGATTCATAAACCTCTAATCATCATGATGAAGTAGTTACACCAATACATTTTACTGTTATCTATCACATAATTTTACAGCTGACATCTGTTTCCAAGGTGTTTAATATGTTTAATAGAAATTTGATTTTGAATGAAGGAGTATATGTTTTATCACATTTAAAAGGAATATGTATTTTTCATGTAGAATGAATGTAACGCTGTGAGATGTTAAAATAAGGTGCTATACGTTATCTATAACAGATTTAGTCAGATGCATAGTGATTTCATTATTGGTAAAATTTAGCGCTGAGAATGTTGACTAGAATGGTAGAGAAAAGACAACGACAATAAAATTAACAGATTTGGTTAAATTTATTATATTCCTTAGATTCTCCTCAGCCACAATAGACATGATATTATAAAAGTGTTATACTCAATAATTAAAGTTGAAGTTAAATAAGACAAATGAGTGCAACACACAATAATAACATGATGACTACGGCAATTGGGATCAAACATTGCTCTCCAAATGGAAAGAGAATGTGTTAGTCGAGAATGAATAATGTCAATGGGTTGGTTGGATGACGTTGAAAATGCTAAATTATTGAACAAAATGGTATAATTGGGATGGTTATTTTTGTGATTGGTTATTTTATTTGATTGAATATATCACAGATTGATGTTGGCAGGGTACCATTGACAACAATGGGAGCACTGGACAACTGTTTCGTTCTAGTGTGGAACTCCTCAGCAGTGCGCACCCCAGATTCCACACCAGGGGTTTCAGGTTGACGCGAACGCCTAACCATCTGCACCACTGGGTCGGCATCCAATGGTAGAATTCCCACTTCCATCAATTTGTGATATATATTATAGCCCCTGGTGAGGAATCTGGGATGCGCACTGCTGAGGAGTTCCACACTAGAACGAAATAGCTGTCCAGTGCTCCCATTGTTGTCAATGGTACCCTGCCAACATCAATCTGTGATATATTCGATCAAATGAAATGGTATAACCTATTAAGAAATGAGCAATCGTCTATTCAGTCTACATAGTCAAAATAAAATCATTATTTCGTGTTATCTGAAATTTCTGAAGAGAATGAAATGCAATAGAATTATTTGATAGATAACAGTAAAATGTATTGGTGTAACTACTTCATCATGATGATTAGAGGTTTATGAATCTTTCATTGTGTGCACAAAAGTTAACTAAAGAGTGTTTGATAAACATGGAAGATGGATATCGTAGTGAGAATTATGTTTTGTATTAGATTAGATATTTTAAATGTTCATTTGTTAATTATCATACTTGTACAATTCATTAACAATATGATTATTAAGCATGATCAAATGTTATTTCTTCTTAATTCTTTGTTTCAATGAATATGTTCATTGAATGTTGTAGATAGTAATTTATTGATTGTTATGTATGTAATTGTTGGTACAAATACATTGAAATGAATAACTGCACTATTGAACAACTTTAGAACTGTTATATTATTTTGGTATTTTGATTAAAAATTATTTTTACTAAACGGGAGTAATTCATTTACAGGAATGTTTAGTCAATTCTATGAATCTTTTTTATTCGCTTTTTCAAAGTTGTGCGCCTGGAACGAAGTTTATTTCCCTTACATTTAGACTTTTAGTATTTATACTTTATTGTTTTATTTACTTTATTGTACATTACTCTCAGTAACTAGTTTTTTGTAGTCAACTTTTAATATCTACTCACTTGTTTTTTGAATTATCAGTATGACGTAATCTTTGAATTACATTAGGTAATGTAACCATCAAGTATCACTTTTGAATTATATAATATAAACTTTTATCATGTTTTTTTTCTTAATTTCTTTTACATTGTTTTCCATGTCCCTTTTTTTTATTTGACTGTATGTTGTTGAATAGATTACCATATTGACTTTTTCCATGTTCATTAGTCAGTTGAAATTCATTACTTGTATTATCGCAGACAATCAAAGTATTTATTATTTCAAGTGATTTAACTAGTATACAGGATATTGACCACTACTGAATGTTACAATTCGTATAACAAATGTCCCTTTCTGTCTCAAAAATAGATGCTTAGGATAGTAAATAGGAATGCGAAATGAATGCAAGCGAATAGTAGACGATCCTGAAATTTGTTAACATATACTTACATAGAAGTTTGAATATTATTATTCTGGGGTTGTTAATATGTACGAATGGAATCATTAAATGTTATTTGCCTAATAACCCTATTATATGTACGCGATTTGACTGAATTTAGAAATACTGACTGTTGGAACATAGATGGTTCACTAATTTTCCGCTTTAGCGTTGGTTGTGAGACTTCCAGGTTCTGGGCTCGATTCCCCGAAGCGGTCGTGGATATTTCTAGCTTAAGTTCTATGCTAAGAATAAACAGTTTGATTTCAATGATTGTTTAGCACAGGCTTTGTGGTGATACCGAATTCGATCGTCTCACTATTTGCTATAGTCACAAACCATAGATGGTAACTACCAGTGGAACATAGTTTGATTATTTTTCTCCATTTCAATTTGCTAATTGTTCTAAATACCAACAACAAAAAAATAAATGTCGCATATCAATGACATGCATTGTATTTATTAAAAATGTTGGTAGTTATAATGACTAGGCACTCCAGAAAACAACAATCTGTTGGCTAAAGTCAAGTAAATCGGATTAGAGTTTCAGATGCTAAAATCAACAGTATGCGAACCATGCTGACAATATCCGAATTGAACAAAACATAAATATAAGATAATAATGTTAGATACAATTCAGAAAAATAACCTTAAGTAAATTAGGCGTCCTATAGTAGGCTGTTGCAAAATAGATCAGTAGTGAATAATGCCTTCAAGATTTTTTGTAAGTAGTAAATGATTAAAGTTGTGTAAAATGGCAACAGTTAACTGTTGGTAAAGGGTGAAACAATGCATATTAAGAATGGGTAAAACATAAGAAAATAAGCAAAAGAGTACAGCTTGGAACTAACCTGAGGTGGTGGTGGAGGGTTGGGGATGTAGAAAACAATGATGTTCAAATAAACAAGTAAAAGTATGCACAAATTATTGCCTTACGTAATTTTACAAAGCAACCTATTCCTCTAGAGCAATTAACTGTTCTTTACAATTCAGTAAAGTTTCCATGGGATAACATCAGTTGTTTGATAAGAATAACAACTTTAATTAACAATACACTATTTATAATTAGTATACACTTTTTATTGTTTATCTATATTGAATTATATCATTTGAGTAAATATATTCAACGTTATAATTTGACTAACTGATAGATTAATGCTATGTCTGTTGTATATGATAAATGAGTTCTGTCCTCAAATTGACCAATATTCATACGGGTTCAAGTAAAATTAATTATAATTAGAATAAAATCTATTTATATTGATACTATGAAGTCAACTGAAACTGATGAGATTATTCTGAAAAAAATTCATTATAAACTAATTAACAATAGAAAGATACTCGGTGTAATAAGTTTCATTGGAAATGCTCAGAAAGTTTATTTGATGCCTTCTACATAAGTTATATTTTAGAAGCGTAAAAACATTGAGTTATTGAGCATATCATGAATTCATTTCATTTCGTTGGTACTTATCATCAACTACTGGATACAGCCTAACATATTTCAATAATTAATAATACTTGTAGACTTTTATCTGCTTAGAACTTAAGATACATAAACATAGCAAATGCCAATTTTAATAGCTCAGTATGCTGTTAAATTGATGATGTTGGAATGATTAGACCAATAAGTCCTACACATGCAGATATACGTATAGTGAATCTTGAAAATACAAAGTATAAAATGATAATTAAAGAAATGAATTATTATTTTAGGTAAGTTAATGATACATTATTACGCATAATAATCAGAAGTTATGTGAACCTGTGATATAGCAACGATTGTCCATTATCATTGATGATGACTGTCTCACTCCAGAAAAGTCTGAACTACACCAGTTATGAGTCCTCACTAAAATTTCGGGGGGACATCCAAAGTTAGTCATTAGTGAGTTGATTGGATTGAGTTAGTTTGTAGAGACTGGTATTATTGAAAACTATGATGAAACATATGTTCAGTACTTCCTGGTTTTCACTCGTACCCTTTCAACATCATTCTGTGACGGTTTCAATCAACGAAACGTAATATTAATCTCCATACACCACATCATTTGAATTATGTAAATTAATATATTTTTTGTAACTGCCTAGCAGAATTCATGAAGCTCGTTTAGTTTTATCTGGTGCTCGTCAACTGGGCTTTCAAAATCCAACTTAATTCACAATTGTAAATTACCACTGAATAGAAGCTATTTGCTCAGAATTCACATGTGGCAACAGATATTGATTTATTTTATACCAAAACAAGTCAGTGGGAAGATACAATTTCTTTCAAAACGTATATCATTTATTGGAACTATTCAGAAAGATACAGTTTATCTTGGAACATGAGGTAGATAGTAAATGACACATTTTCAACTTAATTATGCAATGCGAATAAAAGAATCAACAAACCGTTTGATTTTCTAACAGAGTACATTGAATGGACTAGTAGAACACTTTGATAGTTTCTCTTCAATTCTTTAGAAATGCACTAATTTATAGGTTAGTTTAGAGTAAAGAAAAGATTTGCACTAAAAATAAACTAGATAAAGAACACATTAACATTAAACAATGATTTAGAATTTACAGATAAATTCATGGTTAAACGCAAATAAACAACAATCCGAATTTTAAACAAATCATAGATTGATTGAGTATATCACAGACTGATGTCGGCAGGGTACTATCGAAAACCAGGGAGTACTGGACAGCCATTTCGTCTTAGTTTGAAACTCCTCAGCAGTGCGCACCCGAGGTTCCACACCATGGGCTTCAGGTTGTCGAACACCTAAGCTTCCGAACCACTGAGTCAGCATCTAATGGTGGAATTCCCACTTCCACTAATTTGTGATATATAGCCCAACGTCCATCAAATGTCATCGATGATAACTGTTTTTCTCTTGATAAGTGTAAACTCAAACAGTCACGACTTCTCAATCAGTGATTACAAAATTTAGTTCTTATACATTTTATTACTAAACGTGATGCTGAGGCAGCTCCAATCAAATGAATAGATATTGCACTAACATGAATATATCTTTCACCAAAACTATTCTTTAAAGCAATTATTAGGTAGGGCTTGCATGTTATAGCCAAATGTTTGGAAGAACTTAAGCGTGTTTTCAAAAGTAGTTACACAGATGAAAAAGAATAAAAGGGCTTGTTTTTGATCCTGTGAACATTCATCAGTGCAGTCTCCTGATATGTCACCGACATAGCAAACTTGGCAGATATCTTTGTAAAGTTTAAAGTGATTAATGCACAAATAGCTCCAATCATCTAAAATTTAATAAAACTATGGTTATCATTTATCCGTCAGTAATTTAGCTCTTATTTAGTTACATCGATACTATTTTTATTCAAATTAACTTCATTGGATTATGTCGTTACATAGTGTAAGTTTTCCCATTTGCTCTCATATTTAAATGACTGAGTTTCATTTGTAGCATTCTGAATTGCCGTTATCAAGTTATGTAATTACCTAACCCAGTATTACGTTTTTGAATACTGTTCGAGAACGTTCTTTTATATCATATATATATGTATTCACTAATCTCAAATTAATCTATTGACTATGGATGTCTACCATGTTAATGTATCTTATATTCTAATCAAATTCATATCGATAAGTGTATCAAACATTAATTAAATTACTAATTTTAAAGTAATCTTGGTTGCACGCAGCTGTATGCTGCACCAACGAAGTAAAGTGAATTTATAATGACCTATCCAGCTCAATGTTTATTTTACTTCTACGTGAATAAACAGAGTGATGTTTACGCACTAACATATTACTAAGTAAAAAAATGGTCAATGACGTTCCTTATTCTCATAATCAATACTCAGTTACAGAAGCAAGTTGGCTAGCTGTTTCATGCTTATTTAATAGTGATTGACCATTTGTAGATTTCTGTCACTGGATTATGCCAGAAGTACGTCGAGAAATTTAAGCGTCTAACCCATTTTAGATTTTAGATGAAATTCTTGAACTGGATGGTAGCTATCAAAACATTCTCATCAAAATTGACAAATATGCTGTCCATATGTAATTTGTGCATAATTGATCATTTGATAACTGAACTTAGATGAATGCTAACTAATTTAGACATGAATTATAGACTAAGTGTGGGCACAATAGAGTTTCCACTGCAGCTCCGTCTATTTGTTGATATATTATGGTATAACAAAAATAGATAGGTCACTTAGAGTCCAAACTAATAATAGTTCCTTCAAGTGATTAGTTTGCAAATTTAAATCAGTATCTTGTGCTTCAATGTAACCAGCGATGTCGCATATCGTTTCTGTCTCTTGTATATTAGTGAACAGTGAGCAAACATCAAGAAGGAACTTTTGCCAACCAGAAGCAATAACAGTTTTAACATAAAGATCTACACAACTATGTAAGTGTTGCATAGTGATTTATGTGCTTTCATAGATTTTATAAATAATGACAATGACAGGGCTTCAATAATCCTTCGTACTGTCCACTTAAACATATTTTTAATAAGACAGATAATAAATCAAATTCGCTAAGAAAATGTTTAATTAACTTCATATTCTGATGGTTTTACAAACGTAATTCATCGACTAAGATATGTGAAATTATACAATAACAATGAGTATTTAATTCGATAAGGCGTAAAGTTACTTGTCGACCTGCTTCGACTTGTAGCGTAGGACAGATACTGGTCTCCTAATGAACAGCCAAGTGTAATATGCAGAAGCCTGTTCTCTTTAGATCAGTGCATGCAAAATATAGGCTATGAAAATAGAAGACATGGGAAGGTTCCAGTTCTTTGATTACAGAAATTTTTGCTATATCGCCCGTATATCATGTACTGATCTTATAAGTGATATTAGTGTCAGATTCAGAGTACATGTAAAACGGTGCAAATTACTCTAAGATATCATAAACCATCAGCGATTAGGATGGTTAGGACATGCACTAAGAACGCCTGTTCATTGACTTCCTCGTTGTGCGATGATGACTGGAGTAGGTATATGACGAAAGAAAGATAGGGGTGACCAAACCAAAATAAGATATCAATCCATTAAATCTTTAACTGTTGGTCACAGCCATATTGATAGATGCAGGATACCTGGTTAGGGTCCACGTAATTGGCTAGAGACACTTGGTGGCATAAATCAGAATCATTCATAATAGCGCAAATGTATTTGATCCTAACATTCTTCTCGATATGAAGGTTAATTATTGTCCCATACGTATATATGCTTCACTCCTTTCTATCGAATTATCTTACGGTGCGATTATCGTATATTTGATTCTGTCGAGTTAATATAGTACAGTAACTTGAACCTATACTTATTTATGCCAGGTCCTACTTTGTTCATTACTGACTGAAGGTTATTTAATTAAGTCTATTTTCATGTTGTTTACATAAGTACATGTTAAATCTTTTGATTAAAAAAAATTTATTCCATCCTTATATATTAACGGAAACAAATAAACAACATTGTATCCTGCTAATCGAAAATGGGAAAAGTCTGTGTAGTGTTGTACACAATACGTCATTCAAACTGAGTTTCACACAGAACTGTTTAAGAGAAAAACTAGCAAGTCTATACATTGAAAGAAAGAAATGACTGGCCAACCGTTAACAGTTACGCTAAAGTGACCTAAGATTATTAACCAAATGATGAAATTATAACTCAAATTATTAAGTCATAACAGACTGTTACTGAGTTGCCCTGACTTAAGAAAACCTTGAATTTCTGAAAATAACCCAAATGATGTCTATTTTTATAGGATACAGTAGTAAATATGTGTGTAAATATGTATATGAGTAGTGTTGTTAACCTACTCTACTCACTACATTAACTGTAAAGTAACGAATGTTTATACGATTTACCAAATATTAATCATGAAAGGTCAAGTCGTATAGAAAAAAATAATTATATTGTAACGCTTCAGTGATTAACAATAACAGAAACTTATCCAACGATGTAAAGCTTCGTTGCTGTTTCAAACAAATCTTGATAAATTATATTTTTGTCAACAGATCTCTCCACATTATTCATAATTAGAAGTATCAATAAATATTCATAGGCTACAAAAAGCCTAAAATTATAGAATAGAAATGAGTATCTACATAACAATTTTCTTAACATAAATGAAATTTAGTGATATAAGAATTGTGCAATTTAAGTTTAACATCATGTAGGGATTTAAGTTAGACAATCACTGAAAACTAAAAGCATTAGATGGCCACATCAGGTATACGACAGGTTGCCCAACAGTATCAATGAATGATGTCTCAGAGCATATTTGTTTAGTAGTCTAATGTTGTGTATATCAACCTTTGAATGCTAGTCGGCTCAACAGACTAATGGTTAAATTAAAATCTCTTAGTCATGGGGTTGATTCTATAGTGGGGTAATCGGTGTACACCATATGGGTGTTCTAAACGATATTGTTATCGAATGTTGTCTTGTTTTCAAAGATTGTTGGTAAATTCATGGTAGACAAATCATTCTGTAAAAATTATTATTCTCCACTAAATTAAACATAATTATTTCATTACATTTAATAGAAAATAAGGCATTATAACTCATAGATTATCATACAGTTAAGTGAAGTGGAGTAGAAGATGATAAATATTTCAGTTATACAGTTAATTGTACCAGGTTGATGAAAATATTACTATTTGCTTACATGAAATGATTAACACACAAAAGTATAATAATTGACAGTTTCCCATTGCAATTTACTGTAAAGAACAATGTATTTGAGTTTTTCATCTTTATGAAGAATGTTTCGACTAGGTCGGAATAGATGTCGATTGCTTCCTGGTAGTTAATAGTTGTCTAATACAGGACAATTCAAGATATCAATAGTCTCCACAATACTCAATCACTATGAAATTAATGTTTGTTGAAAATCAATCACAATTAAATCCTCACAAAATCATGTAATTAATTTCAAATTGTTTTAAGTTTCATTTCTGGGGTTCATGTTTAAACATGAGACCAGTCCAGTATAGTGCTGCCATAAGTAAAATAGACAATAGTTAAACTACTATCAGATAGTTAGCTTAAAGTTAAAAAAATTGAATGATTCGTTCTAACTAGGTATTATAAAGGCTGGGCACTCATAGTCACACATAGTTATCATTTATTTGGTGGTGGGTGTATAATGGTAACTAGTTAGTTACTAATACAATAAATACCTAATAACTTCTAACGTTTAGTGATACTTTCAAAATGTCAATCAAATTGAAATTAGACACTTTCAGCAAGGCTAATTATATCAAACGGTGTAAAGCCAAATCATCCAAACATCCTTTAACGAAAAATTAAAAATTTTTCTAAACTGTAGAAGGTCTTAAAAAGTATTGCATTCTCTTACATGAATCATTTATTTCTCATAGTTTTATAATTTTTGATGAAACATTATAAAGCGAACATTTTAGAAATAACTGTAACATTAAAATTTACTACGAAGTAATCAGAAGTAGTCATGAAAAGTTAGAATAAATATTGTTTAGTGGATAAAAATTTACTAGGAATTTATTCCAGTAAAACCACTATTAAAACTGTTTGCTGATTTTATTTTACGAAATGGTCTGAATTAAATAACCACTGATCACTTGAAAGTACTAAGCAAGTCTTTTGTCCTAGTATGGAACTATTCATCAGTAAGTATCTATAACCGCTCTAGCTCCACTTCGAACGCTTTGTCATTAGTCCACTGAATCGTCTTCCAGTGGTTGACATTATTAATTCATTCCATTCGCGATACATTTGCGCAACCACATCCACTACCTCACACCAAATAATGTTGAACACCACTGGTCACGATTTCAATTCATGATGTCTAATTAACATTTAATAATCCCCACAACACCCAGTTATAGGTAAAGTTGTTTTATGTTGTCACATCTAATTCTCTACAACACCCACATACAATCAATATCAACTTACTAGTAAATAACTTTAGATGGTACATTTTAAGAAGACGTAACCACTAGAGTTCAGGCAAGCTAAATGTTAGGCATTTTGCCCCGATATATTATGAATTGAGTTAAATTAGAAACATCAAGCGCTGGATGACAGTCAGGTCAGTTATCAAACGGTTACAAGTTCGGCACGAAGATAGAATTTGACTTCCTGATGAGGTCGTAGATACTCTTTACTGATGATACTCGTATTAATCTAAGACATTTGTTTAGTCCTTACTTGTTCTCATTGCTTGTTTAATGTCGGAACGACAAGTGACCATGTTTCTAAAATTTATGTACGCATTACATACTAAGCACTAAAACTTTAACAGCTTTCGAAAACAAACAATTTTTTAGCTAATTTTACTCGTCACAAACTGATAACAGTTAAGCACCAATGAAAACCAAGGAGATCTAGACAGCAGTCTCGTCATTCGCATAGGATTTCACAGAGATATTGACATGTAATCCTACCAGGGGATTTAAATTGGGAACTTTAGGTCTCACACAAAATGCTTGCCAATCTGCACAATTTTTACAAATATCACTAACATAATATCTATCCCCACATAATCATCTCATTTCAAAAGAAGATAATGAGCCCTAGTGATTGATTTTAGGATGTTATAGTAAGAGGTTGTCATTTGTAAGGTTCAGGTATGATGGGAGTGAGAAAGTAATAATCAATAGATGAGACTGATAGTCGTTCTATATCACAAATCAATAAAGGTGGGGATTCCACCATTGGACTCCAGATAACTTTGTGGTACAGATAGTTCATCGTTAGCCATCTGACCAGGAGGCTTTAATTTCTGTTCTGTAGAGATGGGGATGAAAGGAAAAGAAAGTGCACACTGCTGGGGAGTCCACCGTAGAACGAATACAATCAACTAAATACATAATCTATCCCCACAAAACTACCTCAATCCAATTAGAGAATTTGACATTACAGTCTTCATATGTCACAGTAAAATACATTAATATTTGATAAAATTAAAGTTTGTAACTATCTAAATTACTGATTTATATTAAACCGTTTACATTATCTAAATAATAATCTTCATATTACTATAAACTAACATATGAATTAATCATTTATCATTTAATAATGACATAAACATTAAAGTAAACAATGTGTATTTCACTTTATGTGTTTTACAATGTTCAATAATAACGTGATTTAATTACAACAACAACGAAAAAAAAACGAAAAGAAAATCAAAGTGAAAATCTTTTCATTTCAATTTGTTGTTATTCATAAAATGAGAAAAGAATACAAGTTGTCATGCATTGTTGATTACATCATTAAATGTTTATACATAAGTTTTGTGATGTTTTATTTACCTCTTATATTTATTTTTTCTTTTTAGAAAAACAAAAAGAAAGTGTTTACTTTAAAGGAAATATGATAAAAGTGACTACCTGAACAACAAATCGTTTCTATGTTGTTTATTTATTCTTTTTTCTTCACTTTCTATTATTTATTACACGTAAAGTTTTTTTTTTCATTCAACGAATAATTCATTCATTCTTCAAAGATAAGCATATTTACTTATCTATAGTTGACTGATGTTATAAATAAAATGATGATTAATGAATTGCACATTTCCTTCATAACAAAGATACTTGCCTAATGATAATCGCTTGGAGAAGTCCATCAGTACAGTAGATTTTTTTTACATTTTCAAGGATAAATTTCTGATTAGTAATCACAATCTACCATCCAGCTGATATGATGATATTGTTTTCTGTCAGTTCACATGATATAACCATTATTTTTCGATCTATCTTATATATGATACGTGTATTTCAACATGACAGCTTCTCGTTTTTACATAAGATATATAATGTAGAAAACATGCTAAGAACTTTAGTGTTATATTTTGAACTCACCAATATCTACTCTTGCAATAATTATTTAACAACACGACTGGTTATTGAAACATACACTTAATTGAAAAATATCTTTAAGTAGGAATGTAACATAATATCCCTCTAAGAGATATCACTTAATGATATCAAGGATCCTCATTTATCGAAAAATAAAATCGATCAAGATTATAGAATGCATTTTCTCACTACTGATAAACTTAAAGATGTGCATCTGGGTCATTCATCTTTAGCAATCCACATCCATGACCCCACTGCTGCATTGAATCTTAGACCTTCAAGCTTCGCTATAAGCACTTAATCTTAAGTCCACTGATTTTTAATGATTGTTTAACTTAGACTAATTAGTGAGATAATATTCAAATTCAAAAATCACCATAGAAACCTAATTGCACTAAATGCGGAAAGAAGCCGTTCTAATATACCAGTACTTCGACAGCTATCTAGTTAAAGGTAACATGAAGTTTTTATCAATGTGTAATGAAACCATCAAATTTTGTAAGTTTCATTTATTTCATTGCTATCCAGTTTGTAAATAGTTCTTGATAACACGTTCTTCAAATTAGTGTGAATTATAAATTAATGGAACCTAACATGGATGGAATGAAATTATCAAAATAATTTAAACATTATTATCCTAAATGGTCACAGCTATTTCAACGTTAACAACCAATGGAGTCATAGTTTGTTTATCTAAATTATGTAACTACTGGTGCATGCCACTCGATTAGACTGCCATTTAGTTATCAGATTACGAGATGAATACATTACACATCGCATATATTCCTCGAACGAGTTTATATCGCATTACTAACTTTCTACATTATATAAAATTCTTGTCTTCTGTCTCCTTGATACTTTAACGACTGAATATGAAATTAAAGTGAAGGTCATATCTAAGTTATACCTTTAGAAATCAATCAGGCAAACAGATTGATTAGTTATCTTTTGGACGTTATTACTTACAATACTTAAATGAAATATTTCTTTGAAATGTATTTTTTCTGATATTATTGTAGAAAATACTTGAATGACACGTTAGCTGTATCAGTTATTTTCAATTGATATTTAAAAAATAGATTGTTTAGACAGATTTCTGTTAAATTTGTCTGAATTGAAGAAGTGGTTTCAACTCCTCATTTTCATTTTAGACTAAATATTTGTTGTTAAAAAATTCTAATTCAGCATTACTGTTAGAAAATGACATGGAAGTGAGTATATACGATTAGTATCCTTTCCCCTGATCTATGATTTTAAAAATTCATATGTCACTGACCGACTGAATATCAGGAAGCAAAGCCTCCATTAAGGCAGCATAAAGCATATATTTAAGGTGTTGATCTTTTAAATAGTGTTGTTCTTTGTGGTAGTTCTTAAGTAATTTACATAATTCAAACACAAACGAATGGAAACAGTAATTGAATATGTAAGCAAAATTGTCAGAAGATTATCGAATGTTATACTAGACGGTAGTGACACACAATCCGTTTCATATTTAGCTCGTATGTACATCTCAAATAGTTTGCCAACCAGTAAAAATGGGTGAAATTTAAAAGGTTATATTTGGCATTTTGGTTGTACAGGAACATGTGAATATGAATAAATTAATGTTGATGACTTACAGCCCACATTTCGCAGTTTGTTTTAACCACTAGCCATCATTCTCCAACTATTCTACAGCTTTTTATGTCAAATGATTCAGCAACCATCAGCTGATACCATATATTTTTTATATTTTTTGACTACAAACATCTATACTACTAATGGATGACCTTATGAGTAGTATCCACCGCAATAGTATCGTCTTCCCTATAATATAATGCTTCCAGGTAACTCAGGATTTAATTGACCTATTTTTTAGTGACAACTTGTCGGTCTACTATTTAATTTTTGCCTATGGCAGCAAAATCTAAAAACATCTGTCAAAATAGCTATGCTAATTTTTACAATTAAGCGTATAATGGAGCCTCAGATTACTACGTCCACTTTTAGACTTAGGGAAACCTTTAATCACAATTAACTGTAACTGTATAATTTTCAATCAGCGAATTATGACTTCAACACTGTCTACGAGATTATGCAAAGTGCAAAACAGTACAGCAAATTAGACGCACAATACATAGAGTCATACGTCTGGACTATAATGACTTCTCGTAACAACCTGAACGCTTTGTTCAGTTGATTCTTGTACCAATATTTTCCAATAGTAAAATTTAGTCTGGTCAATCAATGGTTAATACTATTCACGTGAATAAAAGGAATATTAAAGTCTTAATAAGAAATCATCTAATAAATTACTGATAGTATGAAAGTTCAGAAAAAACCAACGAATAATTTTCATTGATTTCTTGTCATCTGATTACTAAGACAGAGTTTAATCAAATCGTAGTTTATTCTTATCATGATTAATTTACTAATGTAACTTGTTCACGAAATCATCTAGTTGTTTGTATATAGTTTTTCTACTTGTAATAATAGCATCTTTAAATTTTGTTTTATTATCATGTAGAAATGTTGATTTCCATAAGTTAAACACTGAGTTAAACTGTTAGTTACTATAGAGAAACAGTAATAAACTAGATCATCATCTCTCATAACGTTCAACTAAACAATATCTGAAAAGAATAATCAACGTTGTTATACCTTGTTACGGAAAAATTGCTTACCATTATAGTAAACCGTAAATATGTAAAAGTGTAATTCTGATATTTACAAAAATCTATAAAATGCCTGAATACTATTCAGTCAAAATAATTCTAGTTGGATTCCAGCAAAAATAAACATTGTAATCATCTTTTGATGTCTGATATTTCGTAATTACCACGTCTGGTTTGCCCTAATATTAATGCCAAATAAATGGTTTATTCAAAAGATAATCATATAGAAGACAGATCAAATAGAATCTACAAAATAAACTGCAGTATTGCATCAGACATAGTAACTACCTTTGTCTACATAGTGACTAACTAACTGTTAACACAGTGATAATGCTTTTTTCATATCAATTCATATGGTCAACTATGAACAAGACTCTAACTGATAAACATTTAAGATAATGAAGACATTATTAAAATCTGTAAATCTACGGAAATCTATCAAGCCTATCAATATAATTGTCATCTAGTAAAAACTGTATAACATATGTAGAATTAAGTAATATATTCATAATATTCTAATGAACCAAAATTGAAATTTCAGACGTTTCGTATTTAGTGTCAGTATTTTTTTACATAAAATTAATAATGATATATGTCAGCCCTTTTAGATGATGATTTCATGACAAATTGGTGTTTGTAAGGTACCTCTGAAAACCAGGAAGCATTGGTTAGGTGTTTTTTCCTAGTAAGAAATTCCTGAGAAGTGAGAACCCACAAATTATTTTAGGCCAGGAATTTCTACTTACTGACCTATTGAAATAATATATAACTTAGTTTACTAAATTACCTACCCACTGTTCAGTTTGTTTTGAAATTACCAAATTTGACCTTCATAATAATATCTGTATAACAACTAATAAATTGACACAAAACAAGAAACAGGATCCTGTTTAATTCTTTCCTGTTAAGTTCTGAACTGTATTAATGTGTCAGTAATGGTAATATATATAATAGATGTTCGAAATAATTTATAAAATAATAACTGAGTGTTATACCACATACACAGTTAGTGAAAGAGGAAAATAATGAATATATATTTATAAGTAGTATTGACCACACTAGCAGAAAAATTGCAGAATCGTTTTATTTGATTAACGCTTCAAATAAGGAAAAATGAATCTAAATGCTTCATAGCACAACGTTTTTTTCAAAATTAGGCTACTCACCATGTTAAATGAAGATTTCTGTTAGACAACCGTTTAAATCACAGTTTAATTCATGGGCTCCGACTTCATCGATGTTTTGTATAGGAATAGAATTAAATCTTTTCATAATAAGTAATATGAATATGATTATGCAACTTGCTTAGTTCATGATTTATTTTAAATAGTTATAGTATTACGATCTGTTAACATTTATGAAGTGCTCATAACATACATTCGTGTGTTGAAATAGATGCAATTTATCATTTTATTAAATAATTAGTCAACAACTACAGTACTATCAATCTAACGATAAAGTAAAAGAATTAGAATTTAGAAAAAATGACAAAAGAAGTGTCAACAACAGCCAATAAAATTCAAGACTAACCGAACGAGCTACCAGTAATTTGTAAAAAATATCTCATAATTCCATTCTTCCAAAATGAGAATAAAAGCTCAACAATCAAACACTCCAGCTCAAAAAGCACAGTGTAACGATACACTACTTGTAAGTTGTTGAAGAAAAGCTAAAATGATGTTTACAGTGTAACCGATTTTGATGTATTTTGACGCAAATACATTTTCATATTTATTTTATGTAAGTAGAAGAATAGTCCTGAAATCATAAATATGGAAGAAGTTGTTGATTTCGGGATCGGGCTATTTCAAAAGTTTCAATCAATAAAGAACGAGTTTTATTTTTAGTAAATAGTTAATTAGAATCAATAAGTAGTGAAACAATATTTTACAAGTGAACATTGAAGACTGCTTGTTACTAAAATTATTCTGCATATTAGGCAAATATAAATGAAATGTTGTTAGGCATTCAAAGATGTTAGAGAAAACTTTGATGGCTTAAATCATTACTAATAGTTGTTTCCGTTAGCCATTTACTCAGAAAAATAAGAATTACTTCAAATTTTCATATTAATCAGATTATATTTCTTATGGTGTTATAACCGTGCACTGATAGGTATTTTACTGTTAGGAATGCTAGATCCCCAGAATTATTCTGGTAGATCTACTAATTTTGTTATTCGTCTGTAAAAATTTAAAGTTTTTGTTTTCGCTCTAAAATGCAACGGTATCACCTTCAGTCTGTGTTTTCCACCTAGTAATGTGTTAAGTTTCATTGGTCCATTGTTTATTTTACTATGCTCTTCGTGAAACTCTCAAGAACGTTTTCTATTTTAAAAAGCACAAGTATGAGTTGACTGTTAGTTGTTCGTCTGACAAGCTCCTTGTAGAATTAAAGGCTTCTTGCTGACTTTAGACATCTTCCAGTAATTAGATAGGCTGGTATGCGGAGGAAAAGCTAGCTTTACATGTTTTTGTGTCGATGATCGTACGTTCATTAGTTGATATCAATGTGTCATTGTTAATTCGCAACCATAGTAGCTACCGATACTTCACTTTAACCACATTCTAATTATCATTCACTATTCAAAAGACCCTTCCCACCCTTCCGTAGTTCAGTAATTGGAAACACAATGGTTGAACAAATTATCATCTAAATTAGTTTTTTACTCTATCATAGCTATTTACATGCGTAGTTATCAAAAATGTGACTGTTGATTAGAATTGATTGTCACTAAATAAGCGAATGTTACAGTTCTATTCTATAAGGTTTACGCCATAACTTCATTACAGATAAACTATGTTTCATTAACACTAACAGAAGTTATAATTCGTAATGTCACTAGTTGTTAATAACGTGTCGATTGTATGTTCTATTTGTTTGACATGTCAGTGTAGTATTTGATTGTCCTCGTTAAAGTTCGAATCACTGTATAAATAAGTATTGAATAACTTACAATAACAAAATGCCATTTATGTTTACCGATCTGTTAGGTTGATAAGGAAATTATTTAAGTTCAGCTTCAGTATTTTGCCCTAATTATCCAGTATTGTCATAGAAAGAACGAATAAATAAAAATCTATGCAGAGGATGTGTATGGATTGCACATTTAACAATAACAACCTATGTATTTTATCACATGATTGTGCTATAAATATGAAACAAAATGTATCATTTGAGATAAACCATGTATGGTCAAATTACGATTTGATAAATAGCAAATAGATCAAAGTTACTTGTTTAACGATGAAAATACCCGCACTAATTGATTTATGGCTAACAGTTTCATTACTGAAAATAATATCATGAAATATATAGTCATTGTAACACAATAGCTCTAGCCTGCTTCAGAATGCATGTGACATTCATGATGGTTTTGTGTTCTCTAATCTAATTCTGGAAGTACTATGTATAATATGCATGCATGATGTTGCTCAAATTGACAACCATTAAAAAATAACCGTCTCAGTTATAAATCGTGATGTAATGCACGACTTATGAAACCAACTGATCACTTGGTTTAGAAAATATCTATCGTCAAAACTAATTGAAAAAAATGTTTATAGACTGAAATTGTCAAAATAAATACGGAGATTTAATCCGAAAAACAAATAAACATACTAGTTGATATAAAAACATTGACAAATCAAGATCAAATATTTCGTCCTTTACTGTAGTAGATGAACAACTAATTTGTTGACTAACTAACTTAGTCGATGTTCGTTTACTAAGGGAACAGTATATTTATCTCCAAAGTATGTTCAGTTAAAAAAATAGTTAAATTTTATAGATATCCTTCTTATTGTTATGACAATCGTCTTTTAAACAATTACTTAGGCGTCCGTCACTAGTTATTTGTCACAGACTGATTTCAGTATGGTCAACAGATCAATTAAATAGACACCTCTGGGGAAACATAAAGGTCCTGGATTTCATTGCTAGTTATGAATGTGAGTGTATGCATCATGAAGGAGTTTCATATTACAACGAAATAACTATCCAATACACTCTCGTTTTCATTAGTATTCAACTATAGGCAGCAACATGAAGAGACAAATCAAAAACCATTTACCACAGTACCAAATAAACTTCATTAAATAGGTAGCTAAACATTTTTAGGAATGTTTGTCTAATGAAGAGTGAAAATGATTGACAAAACTTTGGCGCCGAATTCATGTAAGACATATGTATAGAATATATTTGTAAATAATGTCAGCGAATGAAATTAAAGAAAATTCCAAGGTTTCTCTTGGTAAGCTGGTCCGAGCTTCTTTAGGGAAATAACCAAAATCAAAAATTATTGAATATAAATATAAATAAAAGGTCAATTTCCATCACGAATATCCAATAGTATACAGAGTTTGAAAATGTTGCGTAAGCGAAGATGACTGAGATTAAATACTTGAGGTAAGTGAAGATAAGATGCTTGTTCGAACATCAACTGTCATAAGAAAAGAAAAACTAGGTGTGATGCATAAGATTGTTGTGAATGAAATATAATCATGTGTTCAGGTAATAAAAGGTAATCACGAAATATTGGCAACATTTATTAAGGAATTGATTCAGAAGTGTTCAGAATTTAACTGGAATAGGCTTTAGAACATCGAGAAGATTATGCAACATATATTGTAGCTATGCGTTTAACGACAAAGAGAGATTTTTAAGTTAAGTTGAAAATAGCGGTCGAGATAATCGATGCAAATTGAAGTTAAGCTACCCAGTAATGTCTATTAATTATTTTTAGTTATTTCACATTATGTTCACTGTCTATTAATTACCCAAGGCCTGCAACTATGAAAACGTTAATACCTTCATACAATTTTAATTAACACATTCAGAATACTATTTTGTCAAACAAACTAGCTGACGAGCTGATGGACATAGCTTAATCTATACCTGATATTAGCCTGATGTCAATCGACTTTTGAACAGTATAAAATCAGTTAGGTTATATTTTAATGCTACTCAATATCTTTCGTCATTTCTGATTTATGATAGTTTCAGTTTATTTTTTTTGATTCAAAATTTTATAATCAATTCGACTGAATATTCATTTTGTAGGCAATGACTATAGATTCATCAGTGACTTCCTTGTCTTTGCAAAAATGGCTAGTTCTATAGTAAAACTTTATTTTGAGATACTGTTTGTAACTAGTAGAAGAACATCTGTCATACTTCAAGTTTTAAGCTGTTTATGATTCTTACCTTACTGACAAGTTCTATTATTTACTCACCATACTCGTGATTAAAAATATTGCTGAAGTTGCCACACTATTATTCTCTCGTAAACTTTATGCTAAGATGACAGTTGTCGATGACAATGTAAACAAATAACTTAAGTGACATCGTCGTAATTAATCAACTTGTCATCTGTATAATCAAAATAGAATGGGTTGTTTTCAACTGCAGATTTCATAGATACTTATTTAGTATGTCATAAACATATCCTTCAAGATAAATTCATACAGTTACATTACATCCATTAAGTCAACTTTGCCAGTAAAAAGGATTATTGAATTTTGATTGAAATTTTCTTGTGCAAATAAGCAACAAATCTTGTTTCAGGGTTAGTAGTATGATTGACAAGCTAAATGTATAGCTTATTTTATCTACACGGTTGAAGATATCAAATGAACAATGCTTTAATTAATCACTGATTAGTGACTAATGCCATGTATGTCTAGTTATTTACAGTGATGATTTAATACTTCCGAACAGGTTGCAATATGACGATTAGTTTAAGTGGTCAGATATTTCAGGCACTATGTCGAAATTGAAGATGATATGGTGGTTGTCATCACGAAACTCAATTTGATTTAGACCTAATGGTATTCCGCAAATAAATCTTAGATGGTCTAGCAATGTACATTTACAGGTTCGTTCTCCAGTTACCTAGTTTCAAATAACATACTGACGAGTGCCAAGTAGCATGAAACATGGTTCATGCAGCCTTGAATGTAGACTACCCGTAAAACATCATACATATAAATACGTAAAAAAGGTTATAATTTTTTTGTGTTAGTTCACACAATTAGGCTTATAAGGATAATAAAATATATCCTTCAAGTTACCTGAGATTACGAACATAGTGGGGTGAACTTTACAATGTGGGTAAATTATCATTAAAAAGCCAAGTAGTTTCATTGTTGTTGAACTAGTCAAAATATTCGTTTGAGTAGCTTGTTTTATATAATTTGTGAGATTTAAGAAATAATTTGCTATTGTCATAGATTAACAGACAGAATGCTAGGAAACTACATTATTTCAGTTTTTATACAATTTCTTTTTTGCACACCTAGTAACTTATGAATTAGCTAGTTTAACACATCTGTCTCCATACAAGATAATTTAAATAGAGCCCTTCTTATCTCTTATATTTCATCATTAAATGTTTATGTTTATTGAGTATTGCTACACAAAACCTAACAGTTGTCAGTATGCACTAAAGTCCAAACCATCAAATTCGTTTGTAGAATTATGGGACTTACAAGTAGATGACTGTAAGTGAAAGGTCATCTTTTATTTTTAGTAGTTTTTAAAGTTATCGGAGGGTGCGATTTTAGTTAAGTTTAGAATTCCAACAGAGGAGTACGAAATATATGTGAGGAAACTGTTATAACAATCTGGTGGGCAAACTGTTGAGGAGTTTGACATTTGAACGAAACAGCTGTCCAGTGCTCCCTTGTTTTCAATGGTACCCTGCCAACATGAATCTGTGACGTTTTCAATCAATTAAAAATCAGTATTTACGAAATTAGTTTGATTATTATAACAATTTATACGTAGCTTTCTATTCCAAACATTCAACTGCCTTCAATATAGATATGGCCTACATGTTGGAAAATTTTAATAGTTACTATGATTTAGAAACATACAAGTAAGTAGATTTAGTTTGTTATTTTAACTGAAACAATTAAGATCACTCAGGGTATAACATGATTAATATTCTATATATGTAACTATCTAACGATAAATATATAGCGGAAGTATTCAGTGTCTAATCTTGGACTGTAAATAGTTCACTTTCAATGTAACTAACATTAATGCATATTGTTTTATTATATAATTATCCATGGAATTGAAAATATCATTGAGTATAGGAAATCACTGTGTTACTTAATAACGAATTCGTTAATTAACCCTTGTAATAAAGTCATTTGCATCGTAATGATAGCATACTGTTTTAACTGCTGATTTCATGATCTGAGGTTGACTTTCGAAACTACAGTAACCTATTTGTCAACTATGTAAATGACATTAATGTAGCGTTATGTTCGAAATTTTGTTCATTTAACTATGGATTGATAAATATTGTAAAGTTTAAAACAAACGAACATAATGTATATTTGTAACTACCCAGTATAAATGTAGTTTAAAATATCATTCTGTTTCAATTACAACCTAATTAACAGAGTAATGAATTGTAAATCTGGGTAATAGTCGGAATTCGGGAAATATTTGGCAGGTTCTAGTGAATATGGACGTGATTTGTTAAGAGGTCTTAAACAACGGCAATACTTTTATGCTAGTTTTAACTGATTTTGAAGTGTTCTTTATTCAACTTTAGGGAGAAAAGTGTTCCACTGTTATTGCACAACAAAGATTATGCCATTAAATATTTCATCTTCATCATAACTATACAGTAATACTATTTAATACAGTTTTCTGAATGTAGTTGACTTCACACAGGTATATATTTACGACTCTACAAGGAATCATAACTAAGAAAATTGGGATTCATAGTGAGCGCTTATCCTTAGACTATTTGACTGAAATTCAATAGATTCTTTTATTAAACTCTGTCATATATTGGTAAATACCTGACACTCGCTGAACTCCATAAATCACATCTTACTAGAACTTCATTATTATCTTTTGAGCTTTTCACTAATGAACACATGTTGAATATTATTAAGTATTTTATGGACTGCTGAATTTTCATTATTTATGTTATTTAGCTAAATGGATACTAAATGCTTGAAACTAACAAAACAATCTTAAATGTAGAAGGCTTTACATATGGATACTCATCATATTCTGCCTAAACATGAAGAATTCATCGGTTATTTGAAATTAACTTCTAAACTAAGTTTTACATCGATACAATCACTAAATGGCTCCTGCTATTATGTACTAATATCACTATTCAATGTACATTTCGTATTCTTTTACTATAATTTCAGTCTGTAGTCTAGATAAAATGGAATATCTGGCACCGAAATGATGAAGAAAACTTCAAATCTAACAATAGGCAGAATAAAGTTATCTGACTCCCCACCACTAAATGGTTGTCATAATTACTGAAGTTTGATATTCATGTAACAATAATGTTTTGACTGCAAATTGGTTGTTTATGTAGATTTGCTGGAAGCCTAATTCTAAACTTAAGAAGTAAAGTTTCAATGTAATGAAAATATTAACAAGTCATAAATAAGATATAGAAATAAAAAATATGAAGTAATATTCACCATCGTAAAATGTTTACTAGCACGTTGTTCATAATGTTTATTATGTAATCATCTGTTTTAACTTTACGTGATACTTTTCAGTAAAGCCTAACATTTATAGAATGCAAATCTAGTGAGTAAATTTTGTTTCATCATATAATGACTTTAACTGAGAAGAAAAGTCCAGGGCATATTCGCCGTAAGAGGTAACAGGCATTGACTGATTAATGACTTTTCTAAGTTTGATAATTTAATAAGGAAACTTTCATCGGCTTGTTAGGTAACATCTTTAGCGCCTACTGATTGTAGAAATGGGAATTTTAATTATCCCTCAAAATATAGGTCACTTCTTTCTGATGACACTATTTTCAACCGGTTGTTATAGTCAATATTGTTACCTTTATATATTAATTTGCTCATTTAAATTCTGACCATGTGAATAGCTAACCTTCACCTCACCAATTAAATTCCAATAAGAGACTAACCTGAATACTTATCCTTCAAGAATTCTCTGGCATTACTATAAATTCTTTAATTTGGAACTTAACATATTTTTGTTCGTGGTTGTTGGCATGGATATATATAGTTTATTGATTATTATGCTTGTTAATGTTATTTTGTATTTATGCATGCGTAGTTGAAGAGGTGAGTTCATTTTATGTGTTATAATATATGTCACAGTTGATACAGTGTATTCTATAGATAAAGTAGCAGTCATCGTCCTCAGTTGCTTTAACTTTCTCTTCGCAAAGCATAGAACAAAGAAATTGTCATAACATGATAGCGACACTGGTCAAGAGGTGTGTTAAAATCCTTTCTAAGATTCTGAAAAGATCTTACACATATAGTAAAACTAAGTAGATTTTAGTTTTGATGGGATGGTAATTCGTCATCATTTCCTAATAAGATGTGTCTAACAGTCAATTTTACTAAGCTGGTTGTTCCAAGATAACATATAGTTACTTTGAAACATCTATGATCCAAAACATTCGTGGTTTAGACTTTTGCAGCCCACGTTTCGCGCCAGCAGGTTAATACATAAAGGACTTTTATATAGTATATTCGTTCATTCGATGGTTGACGGATATCTCATAAGTGTCAGGCAATTTTTCCAAATCCGAACAAAGATTTCGTCAGATGTCAACCATGTAAAGCTCATAAGACGTTTATGATAAATGATTCATTGATTCAATTAATTCACTCCTGAAGTTTAATCTAGGCAACATTGCAGACTATCCCACATGAAGAGAAACACATCCTATAAATTGAACGAATGGGTTCAATATGAAACCTGATAATGAAATTCTGCATTGAAAAAGTTCTTACGTAGTGTTCAGAAACAGTGTTCATTTCTTCATTCTTCTATGATCCTAGACCCCCTTTTAAATTTTCCTACTTTAAAAGGCTGTCCTTTAATTTTTCTTTTATTACATTCGATCTTTATTACTTTCCGATTATTGCGTAACTGATATTGAGATCTTTTAACAATTTGGTTAATATTTAATAACTTTGATGATGACACAATAAGTTTCTATCCTGTTACTGATAACGAAATGTCTAGTAATCGTAAACACAATTATAAGTTTCTTTTGTAACTGACTTCGCTGAGAAGGAAGGTTTTCACTTGCTGAGCAGTTTTTGTTTCGATAAACGATTAAAAGTGTTACTTTTATTGCAGTAAATGATTCACGTGTGTGTGAAATGAAGATGTATAGTATAAAGTCTGTTCCAAATATGCAAAATATACAATGTAAGTTTCATATACGGTAATCGCTGGAAAGATTTAATTCACTTGTAGGAAGAATCATACTTGAAATTTTTTGAGATTCAAATTATGTTAGTCAACTGTTCAGTAGTACACGACCTATTTAAGTAAAAACAAAATACACAGGCGGTTGGTCATGGGTGGTGACCATTGTCATGTTTGTCAAGTTCTGTTATTAGCCTCTATAGAATTCTATAGATCCAGTCCCAATGTTGTCATTGGTCAAAGTGATTTCAAGTTAACAGCACTATATGGTGGCAGATATTAGTTTGGGAGAAATTCACAAGAGACCATGGGTGATTTGAGGTTGGATCCACCATAGGATACAATCTTGCTCAAAACTGTGTAGGCAAGCTTTATTAACGAGTGTCAAACACTATGTAACCTTGGTTTGGTTTTCTTGTTGAATACAATCGGTTTATTTTCTCAAATAAAGTCAAAAGTGTTGGACTATGGAGAGATTTCAAAATGTAAAACACCATTTAAATTGGTTGCTTGTTTTTATGCATTTTATTTTTTTGATAATACTTAGCAAATTAAAGATTGTAACATTGCCAAAGCTAACTAATCTACTGTTATTTTATGGTCTCCCATCAATTGATTACATATTGAATATACATAGATTAGTGTTAATAAAAGGAGAGATTTAATAAACATTCATATGAATTCTTGAAACTAAGAAAAACACATGTAGTCTACTTTCAGTTGCCTTAAACACCTCTACGATGACTGTACAGAAAATCCACTGTATTGATAACTATTAATTTGGTCTAATGAATATACATTTTTAATAACTTTGAATGATGTTTTAGAACACTACACAATCTTAAGTGCATTTTATAAAGTAGCCAGGGATTGATGTAATCATTACAACACCATGCTGATGACATAACATTCATCTTAACATTAATTTACTTTTAAAACTTTTTATATCATATGATCATATTCAATGAAGTATGTCTATATATTCATCGGGTACACTGAATTAAATCAATGTACCATTTCATACCCGAGAATAATTTACATTAGATTATCTCCAGATCTCCATGAAATTTTCAAGTGTTGTTTAGGTTTTTTTTTGTAAAGTATTTAATTTGAATCAGAACTTACATTTAAAAGTAATAGATGGTACTAACGAGAAAATATCACCTGAAGTATACACAGTAAATACGAAGTTAATTGTCATAATGTAATTTAACAATAAGAAGCGAATAGATGATAAATTAAAAAAGTTGATGGACATAATTTTGAAATGTCACTCACATGATAAAATGAAGAAGACTATAACGAAGATTCAATGTTATTGTTTATTGCTATTTCACTGAATATTGTAATTCACATTGAAATAAATGGTGCGTAAATATGGCATTCTTGGGTCTTCCTCTTCTTAGTGGTTTTCATGATTCCAAATTAGTGCTTGTCATGTGACGCAGTTTGGTGATTTCATCAATGTACATCCTATCCACCTCCAGCGTCTCCTTCTAATTTCTTCATCGGCTCGATTCTAGTTGGTCTGCTTTCTTCTAGATAACATTGTTATTTATAGTATCTGGTCAACGGATACGAAGTATCTTAAGCAGACACCTGTAATTTCGAATGATGCTTTTCGTACTTCGTCAAGTTTCATCTCTACACAACAGAACTGTCTTCACATTTGTATTGAAAATTCTAGCTTTGATGTTGGCTGACTGTTTGTTGGCGTTGAGTTCCAGATATTCTTCGGTTGTAGAAATGCTGCCCGTGTCTTGCCTTGCAAGTCCGAGCCTTCATATCTGCGTCACACCTTACCTGTTTATCGACGATGTTGACCAGGTACATAAAGGTTTCGAAATCTTCCAGAATTTCCCCGCCTAGTGTAATTGGGTTGATATTCTTAATTTTGTATAGAAAAATCTTGCTTTTCACTTCCGTATTTTAAGGCTTACTGCTGGCTGCCAAGGCTGCTGCCAAACTGTCCTTCTTCACCTGCATTTGCTGCTGTGTGGGAAACAAAAAAGCTAGGTCATCTGCATAGTCCAAGTCATCTAGTTGTAGCCATGTTGTCCAATGTATTCAGTGGTTTGCCTTGAGATGTTGGAATTTACATGATCAAGTCAACCACCAGCATGAGGAGGGAGAGCAAGAGTAAGCAGCCTTGTCTGACACTAGTCTTCAATTTAAATGAATCTGTAAGCTGACCTCCTTGCAAGATTTTACAATGTAGTCCGTCGTAAGAATTTCGTATGATATTGACTATGTTTCCGTGTATGCCATAATGTCAGAGGCGGCATAATATTCTTCTATCCACGCTTTGAATGTATTTACGTAGTCGAGGAAGTTGATGTAAAGTGGTGAATTCCATTCAACTGACTGTTTAACAATGAACCGTAGAGTCGTGATTTCATCGGTGCACGATAGATTCCGACGAAATCCGGCCTGCTGACCTCAAAGTTGGGCGTTGATAGGATCGTTCGTTTGTTTCAGTAACACTCTGTTGAAGAATTTTCTTTGTTGTAAAATTAGACTAATGCCCCTGTAGTTCTCGCATTTGCTAAGACTTCCTTTCTTTTGCATCTTGATGAAAAACCCTTCTTTTCAGTCTGTTGGTATCTGTTCTTCACTCCAAATCTTCCTGAAGATAATGTGGAGCATCTTTGCAGTTTCTTCTATGTCTTACTTTAGTGCCTCTCTTGACTGGTATGTTTTATGGCATTCCTGACTTACCACTCTTTATTTTTCGGATGGCCATTTTGATTTTCATGATTATTGGTCATCGATGTTTGTAGGGAGATTCGTGGCTGTTGCCTCGATGACTAATGGGTTCGGTGGGGCTGGCATATTCAAGAGTTCTTTGAAGTGTTCTACCCACATCGTGTAGACATCCCATGTACCTATACTAATTGTTGCTTTGGTTGTCAGAAGGAGCATCGGCCTTGTGACTTCCGAAGAAACTCGGCTTTCACCATGAGGCGTCATAACCCATCGAAATAAAGACCTTTCAACTCCCAGGGTAGAGTTAAAATGATTAAAAAGGTTTTCTAAGTAGCAATTTTCAGCTAACCAGCGTTAGCTTACCCAATGTGTAACCCTCCTCATTGATCTGGTCTTGGGACTGACAGCAACCTGGGAGGGTTTTCTCGGTGGAGTTAGTGTACAGGATAGTAGGATCTTAATAAGGGTGCAATAGTTAAAGAAGAAAAATACATATAACGATCACTAATGGATCTTCAAAAGCTTACATTTAAGTTGCTGAATGTTTAGTCGTATATAGCTTAGCAGAAAGGTTTTGAAAGCACTATGAATAGATTTAACAGAATGTGGTTATCACCTCATTGAAAAGTCTACGCTTAAGTTCTGTTGTTTGAATGTCAGGATAACACTACCATAGAAACGTAATATAGTACAGTTGGGTACATGTACATATAGTGATTTAAGATATTCATGGATGGACTTTATTCTATGGTTTTTCATCTTCCTTAAATATGATACTAGTAAAAACGCAAGTAATCAGTGTTTTTAACATTTATGTGAAGGTTCTTCACATCTTAATAGCCTATCCTAGTCTTTGATTTGATTATTGGTGGGATTATAGTCTGATGTTATTTCGTCACTATTTCTCCTATCACTCCTGATATTGGTAATCCTATCCTTAGTCTGAATGTATCCTCTGGGAAATAAGTCGTAGCTACAATATTTCAGTATCATAATATTTGAATGTTGTTTCTGAACAGTCGCGTATAGTTTTTCTTATCGGTTTTAATGTTAACAAAGTGGTCGAAACCATAAAACTAAAGGACTTCGTTATTCCGTCATCTTCTGGCTGCTATCCTTTTATTAGTTCGGTTGGCATATTTCTGGAACAGAATACAGAACCCATTTAAAAGTGACTTGTAGAATTGTTTACAAGTTACCTCGTGTGTGCCGTAAATTTTGTTGAAACCCACACTATATAAAATCTTCATTCTATGCCTGAAACCATTTTGAACTTACAAAAAATATAATTCCTTTATCGTAGACTACAATCGAAGTTTTCATCATTGCCGTTGTTTTCTTTTTATTCATCTACTCAGTTTGACTTATCCTATATTCAATAAATATGACAAGTTACTTAATGTATAATGAAATTACTACTCTTAATGGACTGGGTTAATTTATTGATCGTATTTCATATGAATTACCTCTAAATTCTACAAACTAAATTGTTTAAATCAGTTGATACAAAATCATTTACTTAACAACAAATTATATTCTCATAGAATACATAAGTTATAAGTACAAAATTTGAAGTAACATTGTCATTGGTTTGTATCATTACTACTTATTAACAATCATTAGAAGGAATGTTTAACTTTTATCATTAATCATTTCATTTAAACTAAGAATTAAATCTATATAAAATAGATAAAATGAATGAGTAAATAAAGATTTACTTCATTTGCATAATTTATAAATGCTTTTACTACATACTGAGAATAACAAGTTTAATAAGCTAAATAACCATCTATTTCACAATTTGACATAAAATGAAAATAATCTAAAGTTTTGTAGTTTGATATGCTTAGAAGAAAACATTCAGTGTATATTCTAGTTACAAATATATCAGAGTTATTGTGAATGTTGGACAGTTTATCAAAAGAAATGAAGGTGGAAACACTTGAAAAGTGGTTAAGAAAGTTGTAGTTAGAATTATTTAATTTCACAATAATAATCAGTCGTAGAAAGTCATATAGGTGAGGGTATGAAAAGTGTAAACGAATTGTATGAAAGTAATGACTTAGAAAATGAAAAAAAATTTTCACTTAAAGTTTTCATGACCAAGATGAACTATATGAAAAATATTTTAATGCATGATTTATTAATGCACTAATCATCCGATAATTTACACCAATTGTTCTCCGTAGCATCAATGTAAGGGGAACATGTGCAGATTATTGACTAAATTTACCAATGTAATCATTTGTTTTGAAATTCAAATAAATTTTTATGATCTGGCTTGACATCTGTTGTAACCTAGTAACAATTTATTGGCTAAATGGTCGTATATTTACTTCCTGCAAGACAAGTTAATTTGGCTGAAAAAACAGTAAGACTAAAGGTCACAAGTTAAAAGTCCCGATCGAATTCGACTGTAGTAATGTATCCCTTTCAGGTTACCAAAATATACTGAAAGAGTGAATTAAGTAAATTAACTGTAAGATAGGTGATCGATTGACTGAATTAGTTGTGTTCCAGTGATATCTGCTTACGATTCCAACTGACTGACTTATTGACCCTAATGAACAGTTATAAAAAGTCAAACCACTCATTTAAACCTCTAATGATTGATATACAGCGATTTTGTAGGCCACTGACAAGCTTTCGGTACCATAGCATGTTGTAAGCCTATGAAAAGAGTAAAGTTGGAAATAAGGTACTTGAAAAAAGGTACTTTACATTGTCTGACAAATTAGAGTATCCTGCGATATGATCTTGATAGTGCTGAGATGAAATATTCAAAATTACTAGCATAAAATTCACAACTATTTATCTTCTTGGTTCTGAATGCTTTCAATACGACTACTAGTTTGCCCTATGTAATACATTGTAAGACACTTTTTCCAGACAAAAATAACTCAAAATTGGGGGAGATATTATTCATAGTGTTCAGTGTTTTATTCTTATTCTTCTAATCTATGTTTATCAATAATTCAGTGTCACGACATTAATGCTTTTAATCAATAATGTTGAGTATTTTTCGTGTCGTTGGTATTTTTTTCTAGAGAATAGTAACAAGAATCAATTGATCGATTTATGTAAAGAAGAAAGACTGATGAAGTGTTAATTTTCTCGAAGAGTATATGCGTGTATATACATCTGGTTTTGTCTTCACTTCCATTTACCTAATGATGAATTTATCTGTATTTGCTGATTTTATGTACATCAAATGAATATTTCGATGTATAGTCCACAACGACTTAATATTTTTTTCAAGTAATAATGACTGAAAATCGAAGGAAACAACTTTAGAAATTTTTGTAAATGAATTCAAAGTTTACTTTTCTAGTTAATCAGGCAAACAATTGAAAAATTTTAGATTTCAGAGAATGAATATGTAAACTGGGCAGGGGGGTTGGTGAGGAATACTGAAGGGTGGATTTAGAAAATTTTACATCAGTTCCTTAAAAGTCTAATAATTAAAAAATGTTAAGTCTATTCTACTTTCGTATTCTCTAAAATTTTGATAAAGTACTTCACCGTTTGTCGGAACAACTATTTTCTATAACAATTATTTTATGTTCGTTATTGTTAAAATATCCATTTTTAGGTATATTTCATATTTGAACATTTCATTTAAGCTAGTCAACATTTTACGTGATTTGAAATCCTTCAAGTTCTTTATATTGTTGGACAGATTCTCTTGTTCCTATTACAGTGTGGTTGCTAGTGTGAATGACTCAACACCATTAGCAATATATTGAGATGAAAGGTAGTTTAGAGACAATGGGCTAAGACTTCATGCACTTCAAAATTCTTTGTTGAGGCGTACCTACAATCTTAAAGTATGTAAATAGCCCTGTCAGATTCAGTCCCATAAAGTCTAGTTTCACACCCTGTGATTATTACTAATTGGTTGTTCGGGCTGTAACTAACTGCTGCCGACTACCACCCTCCTCATAAACCGCCATTCGTTTCAGGATAGTGCGCGTCATGTCAAGTTATTTAAACAAGTAGTCAAGTTGAAACGTCACTGATAGAATAACACATTGGTTACTACTAACTGATTAATAAATGTATGTCTCTCAGTTCTACAGAGGGTAACCCGGAAATCCAAATAGCTCAAAGCCAACGTCATGCAGTGTGATTCTGGGTGAAAATGTATCAAAATTTACAAAAAGCATAAATTTCGCAAGATTTTACGTACGATTTGAAAAATATTTTCAAATGTCACGTTACCTAGGCTCATGGCTTTTGTCGATTATTCCGAAACCATTTTATATGCAGTAACATTTAAGAGTGGAACCAAGTAATGATACAATAGAATGGGAAAAGCAGTTTTTCAAAGTTATCATAATGCTAAATGAAGGAGTTTTTTCGTAGTCACAAATAAAACTAACGTAATATTGTTTGCAAAAAGTGCTACTAACTTAAAATGTAAAGCCATTACAGATATCGGATTTTATAGACAATATTGGTCAGTGAATGAAATGTTTATGAAGCGATGCCGACTTCTTATTCTATTCAGAATAAAACTTGTTTTTCTTACATAATCATCCTTGTATCATTTGCAATGATGGGGGGGAGTATTTGTAAACCTTAAAGTTAATTTTGACATTGTTTTGACTGAGTTAAGCGATTTAGTTGTCAAAGTTTCAGTACATTTCTAAAGGATACAAGAAATGATACAGAAATTAGCCTTTTTTTACTCTGGTACTTTCATTGATGTCATTCATTTATGTATTGTCATTATCTATATTTGCTTAAAATACTTCAATAAATAGCAAAATTACCGCTGTAATGTGGATACCACTTTATACTTATTACTTTGTGCAATATAATGTCTTCAATTCTCCACTATATGAAATGAGCGTGACCTTCACACGAAGCCATTCTGGATTGATGTGAACATTATCTGACCTACAGAAGATAATTGTATAGGAAGTTGAATTTTATGTAACGATGAAACTCAGTATCACTTAGGTTGTATTGTGACTAGCATGTGGAATCCAGGATGCGCGTTTTGTTTTATATGGGACTCATTTGCTGGATATACCTGCATCCGTATGTTGATGTTTACAGTGGGATTCGAATTCAGTCCGTTTCATATCGAACGCCACCGCGTTCACCACTAGGCTACTGAGTCCAGACAGTCACACTTGTGCAACAGGCGCATTGGTGTTAGGCTGAACTTGTATATTCCCATTGATTTGTTATGGACTGAAGCTGATCAGTCTATAACAAATCACTGGGAATATACAAGTTCATCCTAATATACTATCTCAGTCTTGATCGATTCGGTTGTCGAGTTAAATGTGACGTTAAATTAAAAGGCTAAGTACTCCTTGTTCCTGATACGACCAGTTTAGATACATCTAACTAAAAGACATATTTTGCAAGTAATATTATTAAAAGGCAGTCAAATAATGAAAGATAAGACTGAATTTGAAATTGTAGTAAGCTTTCCTATCAGTGTATATATAAATGTATGAAATTAGACTGAGCGAGTTTTACATTTCATACTTAGGTCAGCTGTTCTAAGTACATCAATCAAGAATCATATTATACAGATCTATAATTATCCCGTAACACTATATGAAGACATTTTCATACCTATATTAGCCACTGACAACTAAAGAAGCTTATAGAACTGATTTAAAAGAATATCATTTGTTTTGGTAAAAGTATCTATATTATTAAAGACATACATATACGAGGGGCATATACGATCGCTATAAATTCCTCTACTTCAACTAGCGAACTTTCGCGGGACTCGAAAATATACTAAATACGGTTTTATAAGTTAGTCAACAAGTTTTCTTCATATATAACACATTCAATAAAAATTATTTTAATTTATAATCAACTGAGCTAAATACTTCTTTAAAAATATTCATTCTTGAAATAATGGATGATTTATAATATCGTCAAAAGATACTTCGTACTGAACAAGAATATATTCACTCTTTAATGAACATTTTGCTGCTAAACGTATTAACTTGGTAGAGAGTATAGTTATTTACTGAACAATCTTACCTGTGAACATTTCAGGCGTAAAGCAGTAACCCAGTGATACCATTTTATGAGATCATGTAAATATTTTGCGAAATGACTTAAGTTAGAATTATCAGCGATTTAATGTCGAATAGTTCAATGGTCTAATGGTTAATTGTATGAAACTTCTCGGAAGTCTCAATGCATTATTTCAATAGGGAATAAAGACAGGGACCATCAAGTCCTCCCAAAGAGTCTTTACTTCATCCACCATCATGTTTTAGTTACTTTACCAGTTATTTGTAATTACTTTCATAGCCACATATGGATTTACAACATTATTATGTAATACATCATTATTTGCTTGGTATGAATTATACTAGGATTGTAAGAAGAATAGGTACGCATGTAAGTGTATAGTGTCGATTAAAAACTAGTTAAGAATAATATATTTTCATTAGTTTTATTGCCTTCCATATTTACAGACTCTAACTTCAATGGAACAGATGATGCAGTTTTGATCTTATTTGAGGCTCAATGAATCAGTGTAATTTTAAGACGAATATTTTCAAGACTTTTTGAACTTAACACTTTATAGACGTCACATAACATTTTTAAACTGCTGAAAGTTAATGTCAGTTTCATTGTTAATGTTTGAGCTACACAACATTCTACAAAAAATCGAAAGAAATAAACCTTTGCAAGGAAATATTTACACATCCACCAATAAGTCCTAGATAAATATTATTCTAAATATTAAAAACGAGGAAAAGTAGGCTACTTTATAAATATTTCATAATACATTGATGATGTTAATGATGATGGTGACATAAAACCTATTATGGACTACTATGTGCTGGAAAACCATGAATATGATAGTTCGACATTCTTAAGTGACACTATTAAGTAGAGAATATTATTCACTGTACTAAATTGATATTTTATGGAATTACTTTACATTCCCATTTACTTAACAATGTAAAACAGTCTACCTCATATCTTATATAAATAATCACATTTCTGAATGTATTCTATAGACTATGAAGTGAAACCATTAATGTACATGAACGTTAAGTTCCAATATACCACATCAACAGGTATAAAGTGGAAAACATAACTTCATTTCTGATCATGCTAAAATTACTATAATTCATGTAAGAATATATTTTACTACTTTCCATCTCATAGATTACTGTTGCTTACTGACAATTAGTATTTTGTCTATTTCACTGGTTCATATTCTTGATCACTTCATCCAGTTTGTTCAGTAGGCTAATTAGACATTTGTTTACTGAAAGTTACTACTATCAAAATAAGTTTTAAATTACCAACAAGTGTACATATCACAGTAACACAAGAGATCAGGCATTTACTAGGTAGATCAGTTATAATAGTTACAAAATACAGTGTTGCATTCATATCCACCAAAAACGATCATTTCAACCAAAATTGTATCTACACTATTGTTATGTCGGACCACTAAAGAAGAGTGAAAGAACTTCCAGGACTGTATTTTAGAGGACTAATTCATTTATTCTGGTCGTGTGTAATGTGAACATTACATTTTTATTATTGTTATGTTACTCTTACTCTGTCCTCCCGTTTAGTTTATTTTCTGTTGTTGTATTGTCTCTTATTACGGACTACGGTTAGTTAGTTGTGTACAAGTTACCCCTATTCACTACCACAATCTCTTCTGTTTTGCATTAATGTAAAATGCCTAATTGGTTTGCTGTGCGGTCTGAATTTGTGTATATATAAAGGCATAATTAAAATACAAATGACCGGCAATTGGACTGGATTGATTGTGTCTGGTTGGCTCGTAGCTGCTGTCTTCTCTATTCCGGTTTTGGATGGGAGGGGGGTTGGTAGTCGTGGGGCTGACGTATCCATAATCTGACTGGCAGATATCAAGTGCATAGAGTATTTATTTTTTCAATACATAACAACTATTCTAACAAATGCTAGAAAAACTAAGATGAAGCAAACAATTACTCACAACTACATCTAAGTACATTTCATTACCAAATATTAAACATGATATCAAGTTGCTTGAACTAGTTACCACATAAATTCATCAGAAAATATTGAAAAAACACAAAAAAATATATCAGTAAATAACCAAAGAAAATGTTTTATTTCACTGACAACATTTTAAATGACTAAAAATTTGTAATTGTTACATAACGTTCACGTGATATAAGTAAAATAATTATGAACGATAAATTTGGCAAAATAAAATGCTTTAGGTTTACTTAGGCTAATCATCATAAACTAAATTCGTTTTCTAATGTTGTAGGAAAAAATGTAAAAGTATTCAAAAGGATAATGAGGCATATTTGTTTATAATTTATACCTATATGAATTAATCCTAAAATAATCAGTAAAGGTATAAAGAGAATTATTTAATTTTGATATCACGAATTGATCTGAATCAGACAGCCATTGATCACCTGGTGCCCATTAAGTATCAGCTTAATCATGAAATCCCTAAGACTATGCTTGAATTCAACCTTTTTCACGTTCAAAGGGATTCTCTACAAACAAACAAACGGAGTAACAATGGGCTCCCCCGTTTCACCAATTGTAGCAAACCTTTTCATGACCCATATTGAATCTCACAATTTGAATAATGTCATTAAACCAAGGGTTTGGCTAAGATATGTTGATGACACTTTTGTCATCATCAAAAAGACTTTTCTAAGATCATTCTCAAAACGAATCAACAACCTATCTCAGAATATCAAATTCACTTTAGAAAGTGAAAATGAACACAATGAGTTACCATTTTTAGACTGCTTAGTAAAAAGAAATTTAAATGGAACTCTTAATCTGAGAATTTACCACAAGCCGACACATTCAAATCGATATATCGATTTCAACTCAGCACATCCATTCAGTGCAAAGATATCGCTGGCTATAAACTTATTCAGAAGAGCCAATAGACTCATTACATCTGAAGACGACAAGAAATACGAATACAAAAATATAGTCAACATCCTACAGCTTAATAATTTTCCAATGAATATTATTAACAATTTGCAAAAACAAAACGGCTTATTACTAAATAATAGTAAATTAGTCAAAACATCTTGGATTGGTACAGCCGTTCTACCTTACCGTCAAGACACAACTGATGAATTACAAAGAATTCTAAAACAACACGGAATTCAAACTTTCTACAAAACTACCAACACTATTCGAAGTGCATTGGTTAAAATAAAGGACAAGATCCCTTTCACCTCAACACAGAATTGTGTCTACAGGCTAGGATGTGTTGATTGTGATGCCTTCTATATTGGAGAATCTTCATGAGAAATCAAAACTCGTGCCAAAGAACATGAAAGCTACACTAAACGACCTCCTAATAATCCTGTTGAACCTGAAAAATTACAAATTAAATCAGCAATAGCAGTACATACTATCTATCACAACCATAAAATCGATATTAAAAATATCCGAATCATTCAGAAAGGTTTTTCCAATTATAAAGAAAGACGAATAGCTGAGGCGCTTCATATTTTGTTAAATCGAACTGCACTTAACAAAAAGGTAGGCCTTTTTATCCACCCAACATGAACTTTCTATCCAACTAGCTACAATTAAAGTACTTCGAATTTCATACACATGAACATACATACAATTTAATTTCACATATTTTCCTCACACATCACACTAACATGTACATACATGTCTCATCTCAAACCACCTTTACCTATATGACTTGACATCATAACACGATCAAACTTGCATTTTGATTGTACGGGTTTATTTGTTTTTGATTTGTTCCATTGTATTATTTAATCTTGTGTTAATTAAATTCGGTTATTCATTTCTCTGAAGAAACGACTTGCACTAAGCCGCGAAACGTCAGAAATTTTAATCTCTACTTATTATAATATTACAAATAGATATCACTTATTTTATAAACAATCTATCCAATGCTCAATTTATTTGAAATTATCAAAGTTAACCTTGGTAATGATATGTATAAACAGTTAACTATCTCTACAAACTCGCCTAATTGTAAAGAGAATTATGTAAATTCTTAAAAACTAAAGGTTTCAGAAAGTAGATAAATCAAAATAGTCTAGTTGAATGTGTTTATCACAGACATCTATCAGTCACAATTAAACTAAATACCTTTCTCATCATGACCACACTGTGTTAACTATGTTAATAGACTCAACAGTGAATAACTTCGGAGTGTTCCCAAAACTCTAATGAAAAGTCATGATTGGTGGAGTTTAGATATGTCAAGAGTGAGATAGTTAACATGAATGACAAGAGAAAATCACCGTGCTGTATGGCAAATCAATGGAATTAAAAATTCCACGATTGAACGACAGACGATCCAGTGGAGTAGATAGTTAGGCGTTCACTGTGCAATCAGAAGGCCTATAGTTTAATTCGTTGACAAAATCATGAGTATGCAGTATTGTTGAGTCACGTACTAAGACTAAACAGGTGTTCAGTACTTCTTCGTTTTCAGTGGTATCCAACAGACATCAATCTGTGATCAGTTCAATCAATCAAACTTATCCTATCTCAATAACCTACTTCATTTCGGCTGTGAATCACGTTAAATACATACTTTTCACTTTTGGCGCTAATAATAATAATAAAATGCATTTGTCTTGTCTATTAAGTCTTGAAATATAAAAATAAGGTGAATAGAATTTGGCAAAGTAAATATTTTTTGTTAGATATGTGTTTTCCATGTGATATATTTGCGTGCAACAGAGTTTACTATTAAGTGATAAACTGCATATCCACAACTTATATTGTTTTGTTTTATTTTTGTCGGAATTTTTATGTTTTTATTCGTTTCCTTTTTAGAATTAACTACAACTTTTAGTTGATTGGACTCGTTACAGATTAATGTTGATAGGATGCACTGGTCACCTGTTTCACCTGAGTATTGGACCCCTCATCAGTGTGTACTCTAATTTAACAACAATACGCATAAATCGATAAACTGATCAATATCAAATTGAGGGAAAAAACCCATACCTAACAAAAACTATTTACATTGCCAAACTCTACTTACCTTGTTATTTTATTTCAAGACTTAAAAGACAAACCAAAATGCATTTTTTTATTATCATCACCGCCAAAAGTGAGAAGTAAATAATTAACTTGATTTACAGCCGAAATGAAGTAGTTTTTTGGGATAAGCAATAAGTTTAATTGGTTGAATTGATCACAGATTGATGTCGGTTGGTTGCCACTGAAAAGAAAGCAGCACTGAACAATTTTTAAGTTTTAATATATGACTACGCAGCAGTGAGCACGCTTTGTTTCACTTTCAGTAAACATAATTTAGGGCCTTCAGCCCTCGCGAGAAAAGTTTGCAACATCAGTTTCGCCACTGACGCAGATGACTAAGGCATGAAGTCTTTATATTTGATTCCCTGGAGGAATCCATAGTATGCGCTGATGAGCAGTCTCTTAGTAATAAGAACAATCTCTCCAGTACTCCCTGATTTTCAGTGAAACTTAACCGAATACAATTAACTGAAATCATTCACTTTTGCTTATTTCTTTTAAACTTAGTCAATATCCATTAACAATTCATTTGTAGGAAACTTAACTCAATACCGAAGTTAATATCACGTTCAATTCCGCTATAAAATGAAATGAAAATAAAGGAAAAGCGAACTGGGATAAAAAGAAACTATTAAGGTCACACACCGACAATGAATAAATTATTTGACTATTCTTACGTTTGTTCTCTAGTTTTAGTTGATTAGTACATAAATTAGAATATAAGAAGCAGATGAATAATGTTATAAAGTCAATTGAATGTATTGAATTTATTTACGGAAACAACTTGATGTTACCGAGCAAAACCTTTATAAAAAAAATGAATCCGAATTATCTACTTGAACGACTAATCACAAGAAGGATAATTTAAGCCCAATTGTGTCTGAGAAGTGAACATCAAGTATAAACAAATGATAAGTCCAAAATAAGTTTAAACGTGTACTGGATTTTACCTGCCAGCCACAACCTAACTTAAATCGTACTTATAAACTGAAGTTACATCGATGTAATCCGTTCACGATACACATATTGGAAAGGAAACCGATCGATTTAAGTTAATAACAAATCAACGGGAAGAAACAAGTACTTTTGAAATTAAAAAAATGGATCCAGAGTGTATTATTGGCTGGATGCTACACTCGAAGTTCATTGATAGGATATCAATATGAGCTGTATGGCTCAACTGATCATTATAGTATTATGGTGACCATTTGGATAAACTACTCTATCATAACTAATGTGTACTACACCATTAATTCATTCGGCATGCGAATTTCAAGAACTGGGCACCTTCGATTTCGGCAATGTCTAACATCACGATATCGCGTTTAAGTATTGTCTTAAACAATTAGGGTGATTTTAGTCGCTATCACTGTCAGCTTAAGTTCCATTTCTTCGTTGATAAATACTTGCGGTATTTTGTCAGCACTTTGATTGGTGTTATATTATAAAGATAAGCATTTATTTTGTTTGTCACAGACTGATGTCTGTTGGATACCACTGAAAACGAAGAAGTACTGAACACCTGTTTAGTCTTAGTACGTGGCTCAACAATACTGCATACTCATGATTTTGTCAACGAATTAAACTATAAGCCTTCTGATCGCACAGTGAACGCCTAACTATCTACTCCACTGGATCGTCTGTCGTTCAATCGTGGAATTTTTAATTCCATTGATTTGCCATACAGCACGGTGATTTTCTCTTGTCATTCATGTTAACTATCTCACTCTTGACATATCTAAACTCCACCAATCATGACTTTTCATTAGAGTTTTGGGAACACTCCGAAGTTATTCACTGTTGAGTCTATTAACATAGTTAACACAGTGTGGTCATGATGAGAAAGGTATTTAGTTTAATTGTGACTGATAGATGTCTGTGATAAACACATTCAACTAGACTATTTTGATTAATCTAAATTTCTTTATGTTGCGAGTACTTATGTAATACAATGATGTTGCTTTCTGCTTTATATTTTGCATGAAAATATGTCCACGAATTTTCTTAGTGATTAAAATGTTAGAAAAACCTTTCTAGATTTACGGACAAAATGTAGATGCCTTTAAAAATACTAATTAACAATTGTATAAACAATTTGAAGAAGGTTATTACATGTGATTATTTTGTTCTGACTATCTGATGGATTGTTTTGTTATGTTGGAGTTAAAAATTGTACGTGCGCCTGAAATTGGTTTCCGTTTTTCGTTTACCGTCTCATTTAGTGTAATAGATGTTTGTACATGAACAAACTTCTTATAATACTATTTTCTGCATAACTACATGGAGACGGATGTTGGTTGTCTGAGGAGCATTGCTTCATAAGTTGGGTTCTTTTAGTGCAAGCAATGTTGAAAGTTTAGTGCTCGATATCTGTTTGGAAACATAGAATTAGCATTTTTCGAGTTCACCAACCTCTGGTTCCAACTGGTCACTTCTTACACAGTTATATTTGGACAGTATTTAATTTCACTCATAATTCTAGTTTTCATATCAGCATTTTCAAATAATTAAAAGCTGCATACAAATACAAGACACGAAAACTGATCTTCTTTCATTGTTTATAATTTGAGGCGCTCACATTCACGATTCATTTGGCCTGCACGTTCCACTCAGACATCATCTCTGGCTTTTACTAATTTAAAACATTGAAAACGGATAGTGAACGAGGGAGGCTGTTCGCCATAAATGTACTACAAGAAATTGATTATTGCATCAAAAGAAAAATCTCATAGATTCTTGGGAAAAATGAGGTCGCATAACCATTCATGTTCAACTGTGGCAAGTATTCGTAGAAGCATTTAGATTTTTTCAATGTAATCATTTTTATTTTGGTTGACATTAAACAAGCCTTCGTTTCACTTGTACCAAATATCTAATGTAGCACCAGTTAGTCAATCAAAATAGAATTCACGGACAAAATTATTTGTGGAATCGACGTGAGATTTGCATAATTCTTCCGTAACCCTCGTTTTTGATCTAGATTTGTTTCCTGAGTTAAAGTTCCTAGGATGCGAATTTGAAACTGCTCGTTACGTTGTTCTTGGCTTTCCAAAAAGGCCCAGACTTGTGGAAAGACAGATAATAATGTAAACATTTCACCCCATTTCAAGTCAAAAGTCATGCAATTGAAAATAGATGATGCTACATGTAACATTAAGACAATTTGAGCACTTCAAATCAGAAGATGGAAGAAGGACTGGATAACAGAACTCCGACTTGTATTAGGACGATTTTTAACTGTTAATTATAAAGTTGTTGGTTCTACTCTAACAGTCAATATAATTATCTGCTCCTACAATCAATTAAAAGTATATTTCTAAATAATTTTGAATTTAAACAATCGCATAATTTATGTTTTGAATGAAATCCTATGTAACTCACGTAATTTTCTTATTCCGCATTACCTGCCTCACTAGGGGTATCCTTTTAGACAAATCCTTAAGTGAATAGTGCTGTCTAGAAGTAAAATTGATTATTTATAAGCATACAATAATTTATCAAGGTGTGATCAAAAACAGGATTCAAATACCGTGCTCAGTTTATAAAAGGAATCCCTTTAATAAAATGTGCATACGGATCAACTGGAGTACATCAGATATGATATAACACATGACGAAATATGATCTTTTTAATTATGAATAAGATGAGTGAGCAATTATAGTTTGCATTCATATTGGACAATCAAAATCTTTTTGAATGTTTTAGCCTTCTATGATTATACTTCAGTGTCTCAATTTCCACCTTCATCACAATGCTATACTACTTATATTGAATTATAACATCTTGTTAATGATAAACACAGATTGATTATCAGCAAAATAAATAAGCAATTACTTAATGCAACATCACGTATTTGTATTCGTTGTAGTAACCTTCTAAGTATATGTTTCGGTTATCATAAACTATCAACCTCGTTGTTATGCTAGAGATACAGGATATCTATTGTTTCTAAGAGAGTAACCGTGTTAAATACATGTGTGTATACTAAATATATAATACATCTGCCTATCATTTTATGCTTCAGTAATTGACATAATGTGAATTCATTGTGTACTCACCTGAAAAACTATCTACTCTAATTAGAGAATCCAGTTGAAATTACTTTTAATATAATACAATTTAAGTTGTAATTTAGATTACCATCAGTGTATATTCACGACACAAGAACATGGGCCTAAAAGTATTATGTAAGTTGAATACATTTTTGAAATCAGTTATAATGTTAGTCACTTTCTTAAGACTAATAAGTAGCCATTAAATAGTAACATATAGTTGTTCTAAACAGAGACAATATGGTTCCATAATCTTATGAACTATCGACTAACAGTATAATATAATTCCCATTGTAACGGCTTGATAATGAGTTCGCTAAAAATATATTCCTTCTTGAAAATTTTTATTATATATATATATAAGAAGGAAGGACTATGTGCAGTTGGTCAACCACAATAAATCTGATTTACGCATTGCTGTCTTCTCTAGAGATGACGCTTACAGAGCCGTATCTCCTATTATCACGGAGTGACTGCAGTGTATGAAATTTCTGAGTACTGTATTAACAATGATAATTTTTGAGGGAATTCATTACTCCATACAGATTCGTCCCTAGGTTATCTAGTTTTGCATTCTGTAGCAACTCAGTGATAATGGTTGCAGACTGTAAAACTTTGTGACCCGAGATCGAATCTCTAGGGAAACATGGGTTTCATCAGTGACTTCAGGTACGCTTTGCTGCCGAGTGCAAATTAGCTCTAAACTTAGGCTCAAGGTTTTCTACTAACTTACCCCCCCCTCAAATCACCTTCAATCTCTACACAGTGCTAGTGATGTTGAGTAGTTTAAACTAATGGTGAAGTCTCAACTAGACAGAAAGAATTAGTCAGTACTACAAAGGACATGAAGAACTCCAAGTCGGTTACTTCACAATAATCGATTAATCTAAAGTAATAGGATTAGGAGATTCGTCATATAAAAGTCAAACACTTTATATAACTTGAAAAGTAATTATTTTTTGAAGCGGTGGCTAACACTCAATGAAAAGATGTAAGCATTTGGACATTAAGAAGATTTGTAAAAGACTCAACAGTTATTAATAAAAGATCACTGATTTATGGTTTTAATATATAATTTTCATTACTAAGTACTATCAACTAAAAAGTTATCTAATACTAGAAAGCTTAACATTTTGTTCTGTTTTCTAAAGTAGTATATTCGAAATATTCCGAAGTGAATTAAGATTGAGGACATGTACTCGGATGAGTAGTAAGATTTTAATTCTAAGTTTATTCAGTTTTATTAAATTTACCAAATAACCCGATACTCATTTCATGCCGTTGTTAAATAATCTTTTCACTTTCCTTACTGATTGTTTCGAATAATACTGAATGAGAAATTTCATACCACAAAATGACATTAGTCACACAGTCATAAAAGCATCTGACACCTACTCTTATTCTAATAAAGGACTACATATAAAGTGATTGCTTAACATTCAGATAACTAGGTTGAAATCTAATGATTCATGTTTCTAAGACCAAAAAGTGTGTTATGTTATACTCTCACCACGGCACCACTGTTGGATCCAATATGTGCTTGTGCATCAGTATATCTTAATTTTTCCAAATTAAAGGTTTCCAGTACTTTCCACTTCTCATTGCTTTCATTAGTTTAGCTAATTCATGATATAAAACTCAAAATTTTATCAATTTTTATCTAGTCAGTCAATTAGGTTAAATCTTTACAATAAAACTTCCGGAAATATCTTGCAAACTTTATTGAACACTCACTATACGTGTAACTGTTGATTATTTAAGTAGTTTTATGAAAATTAGTAAAAAAATTTATTATTGTGTTAATGAATCAATCTGTACTATTATTATTATTATTATTATTATTATTATCTAGTTTAATAATATCTACTACTTCTTATAATATTTTATATTTTTATACTTTCACTTTTATAACTTTAATTAACACTTTAAGTAAACTGATCTTATTCTTATTGTTTATATGAAAAAAAGAAAACAAATTAAAACATTGTTAAGTTTTATTTTAACACAGTGAATATGTAACACGTATTTCTATTTCAATTGGCGTCTATTACTATTTTTTTTTATAGTTCAACTGTCAATAATTAAATTGTAGTTTACTTGAAAATAGAAAATAAAAACAAGTGAAAAAATAGTACACGATCAACGTGTATTAATGTTTTAAAATAAGTAAAATATGATAAATTGATTCATTGAATGTTATAGTTGTTAAATAAAATAAGAAACAAATAAGAAAAGACTTTTATATCTCTATAATGAATTATTTTCATGAATTTCAAAAAAGAAAAGTAAAAGAAAAAGAAAGTAGAAAATGAAAGTGAACTAATAGGAATGTTTAATAAATATGACAATGAAATTTTTAACGACTAATAAAATTTGTTTAATTAAATGACATTTTCATAAATCAACTTTTAGATACATAAATTGTTAAATTGTTTAACTTAAAAAAATGGATCATATTGATTTAAAGATAATAATTTATTCATGATACAAATATAACTATGCATTTGATATATTGAAAATAGAACAATTATGAATAATGACACTGTCAGATATTTGTATAATATCACAAACTTACTAGTTACAGTATTAGAATCAAATGACTACCGAGTAACCTGTGAATGTCACTCGGTCAATAGTAAAAAATTCCCATGAAAATATTTGACGAAAGATCAGAGAAGCTTCCATTATTGACTTCTTAATTTGTGGGAATTGTTTATGTTTTCGTGGCTTGTAGGGAGAAATCAATCTCACAGAATGTTTTCACTAGGCCCTGCAGAATGATCAAGCAGTCAAAACTCCTAAGTCAGCTTGAACTTTACCAATTATTTTACTTACTAGATAGGTTTGCAGTTGTTTCAGCCTACATCACTGATTACAAAGGTAAAGTGCAGATAGAACGTGGTGTAGATAGTGATCCCAAGGTTTTTTGTCTGTAGGTGGTCCACTGAACCTACCAGACATCAAAGCAGCACCTTAAGATCTCCCGACAGATGTCACTCTACCGACGATGGATGAAATTAAGATGGCCATCAGACAAGTCAAAAATGGGAATGCAGCAGAACCTGATAATATACCAGCTAAGGTACTCATGTCAGATATAGATATATCACTCACTGCAGATATTTAGATAGATGTCACTACATCAACGATGGAAGAATTCAAAATGGCCATCAGACAAATTAAAAGTGGAAAAGTAGGAGAACCTTACAATATACCAGGTGCGGTACTCAAGTCAGACATAGATGTAACAGCTAGGATACTCCATGTTTTATTCAGGAAGATCTGGAAGGAAGAACAATTGTCGGAAGACTGAAAAGAAGGACATCTTATCAAAATACCAAAGAAAGGAGATTTCAGTAAATGTGAGAACTAAAGAGGATCACACTATTGTCGGTACTAGGGAAAGTCTTCAACAGAGTGTTTTTGAACGGAATGATAGATTTTTAAATGCTCAACTTCATGATCAACAGGCGGGTTTCCGTAAGGATCGGTAGTACACAGACCAAATCACAACACTACGGATTATCGTTGAACAATCAACCTAATGGAATTCGTCACTGTACATCAACTTCATTGACTATGAGAAGGCGTTTGACAGTGTAGACAAAAGAACACTATGGAATTTTCTTTTAAACTATGGCGTACAAAAGAAACTCATCATCATCATCCGAAATCCTTACGACAGACTACAGTGCAAAATTCTGCATAGAGGACAGCTGATAGATGTATTTCCAGTGAGGACAGGAGTCGGATATGACTGCCTATTCTCGCCTTTTATTTTCCTTTTGGTGGTTGATTGGATCATGAAGACCTCCACATATGATGAGAAACATGAAATTCAATGGACAAGTAGGATACGAATCAATGGTTTTCCTCTTCTATCTCATACACACCAACAAATGCAAGTGAAGACATCCAGCGTAGATGCAACTTCAGCATCAGTAGGTTTGAACATACATAAGGGAAAGAGCAAGATTCTCAAATTCAACACAGGGAGCAATAAATTAGTTGAGATTGATGGAGAAACTCTGGAAGAAGTGAATACTTTCACATATCTGGGGAGCATCATCGATGAAAAAGGAGGGTCCGATGCAGATGTAAGGACAAGGATTGGCAAAGCCAGGGCAGCATTCCTACAGTTGGAGAACATACGGAACTCAAAACAACTGTCAACCAACCTTAAAGTCAGACTATTCAATTCAAACGTCAAGACAGTTCTGCTGTATGGAGCAGAAACGTGGCGAACATCATCAGACGGATACAAGTATTTATAAACAATAGCCTACGCAAGATACTGTTTGTTGGCCGGAAACCATCAGCAACATTCTACTATGGAAGAGAACAAATCACCTTCCAGCAGAAAGTAAAATTAAGAAAAGTCGTTAGAAATTAATAGGACATACATTGCGGAAATCGTCAGACTGCATCACGAGACAAGCATTAACTTGGAATCCTGTTGGGAAACTTAAAAGAGGAAGACCAAAGAACGCACTGTGTCGAAAATTGAAAGCAGATATCAAAAGGGTAAACGGCAACTGAAAACAGCTTTAAAGGATTGTTCAGGACAGAATTCAATCGATAATACAGGTGAGCGTCCTATGCTCCTCTGCGAGGGGCGTTAGTAAGTTAGTAAGTAGTATTCAGATATATTTCAGTGATGGCTAGTGTAACTAAATAATAATCCAGGGATTAAGAATAGAGGTTCAAATTTAGATTTAACTTGCATAGCTACATTGAATGTATCTCACACCAACACCAGATAAGATTTAAATAAACTAGTCATTTCGACTGCGACTGAGGATTATGTTATGTTGGTATTTGTTTCTGGAATTTACAACTCGCTCTAGAACATCTTATAGTGTGGTTAAGTAGAAGCAAAATGAAGACAATAGTCAGCCCAACACTTGTCGATTAGATTCAAAATGGACCATAATATCAGCATAAGCTTATCATTCGTAGTAATTTATCAACATTATCAACATATATCACAATTTGGTGGAAGTGAGAATTCTACCATTGGATGCCGACCCAATCGTGCAGATGGTTAGATGTTCGCGTCAACCTGAAGCCCGTGGTGCGGAATCTGGGTTGCGCACTGCTGAGGCGTTCCACACTAGAACGAAACACCTTTCTAGTGCTCCGTGGTTTTCAATGATACCCTGCCAACATCAATCTGTGATATATTCAATCAAATAAGATAATTATTAACGTATATGTTACTGTGTTAGACAAAAGGAATAGCGAATGTATACAGGCATAATAATTAAGCAATCAAGGATATGTTAATGTTACGTTTGTTCATGTTACTTCAGACAGCAGTCAGTCATAATATGGATTTATTTATAGATTCGTTCCATTCGCTCTTCTGAATTGCCTTTGCAAACAACTTCTTTTGTTGCTTTATATCATATGTCAACTTCTGTAGGGATTAGGATTCTGATCTACATGGTTTCTAATAATACTACCATTTTCTTTTGTTTCATATCTAAGTATTTATTTGGATAAGTTCAAAAGATTAGTGTACTGTGTATAATGATTGATGGAACGTGAGATACTATTTGAAATACTACCCAGATATACTGATAGATTATCTCAAAATAACTAAAATGGTTTATATTTTTCTACTCTACTGTTATCATTCTTCTTGAGTAACCACTGAACCATTTAGTTTACAAATAGAAACTCGACATTATAATGCATTTTACAATAGAAAAATCTACAAAACATGACTACTAATGCAAACTTATACACGATATTGCCTATTATAACTAAAGAAATAGTAATTTAATCAGAATTATGTCGATTTGTAACCATGCTTGTATTTCTATACAGGAAATATGTATAGTATTTACTACATAGACGTGTTATGAACACATAAAATTGCATTACTCAAAAAATCTATATCAGAAGTAATTGCTTCATTATCTACAGTGAGCATCTAATCCTCATTTAAATGAGTTATTTCAAAGTAAAATAGTGTAAAATGAAATGAGTTGTATGTGATTGATGTAAACATATCCTTCCACTAAACACCATGGAACGTGTCACCAGTAGTATAATGATTAATACGATTCAGAAAATTTATATTTCAGGAGAATGGTTTTAGTCATATTGTATTCTCTGTTCTGAATATTTTATTTTGCAGAGTTTTCGTCGCAGTTCACGATGACATCTCTGTGACAAACTTTTGATAGAAGTCAAAAGCTGGAATGATAATGATAGCTCCTCACTTAAACCACCCAAATCAGCGAGTACTATATGACCAAAATGATTAGTAATTCCCGATTTGTTACTAGACAATGACAAGCCCTTACACCCCTCCCATACGTCCTTTAGCAGAAATTTAAATACGATGCTAAACAAACTATTAGTTAAGAGTTCTCTAAATTTAATTTAAGGTAGTCCATAGTGCACAAATGTGTAAACTTGGGATATGCATTTTAAACAATGAAATGAACAATAGTTTGGAAAAAGTTCACAATAAATGAACCGTATATAGTCGCAGAACTTACGGGGGGGGCAGTTTCGTTTTATTTGGAACATATCTTACTGTTGTTATTAATATTGATACTCAGCTTCAGCGCTTATCGTTCCATACACCAACAATTTATCTTCCAAGATAGGATGCATATGAATAATTTTTCATAAGCCGATGAAAACCAATTGAATATAAACCAGTAATCAAATTTTCTTATATCCTTGTAATTTGTAATAGCCGATGGATGAATAAATGTATTTTTAAAAGCTAACAAATTAAACATTAACTTTATAACTTATCTAGTCAAGTAATTAGGTAATTAACTTCTGACTGCTGTCGCTTTATTACATTTCACTTAGCTTTAAGTGGTTTCCGAGAGATCGGCTTTAAATAATCAAATGTGCTATTCATAGATTGAGAATGGAAGCAGATAGTTAATGGCTTTCTCATCCTAAAGGTAGATATTGCATTATGTATATAAATCAGCGACTAATTGTTGGAAATATCAGTTTCAGAAAGGGAATGACTATCACAGCTATCATTTTTGAATATTTATAAATTTAGATACTGTTTGTTTTCTATCAGCTTACCAACTGTGTGAAAGATGAAAATAATAGTAAATTAGAGATAAAAACATCCTATCAAAGAATTGTTTTTCATCAGTTCGTCATCTGGCCCTTACAGTCAAAAGTTTATAAAACACTTATAAGAATGTCCAAAGCAAGATGTATATAAATACTAAAAATGAAGTGGTTTTATGGATTTAGGCAATAAGTTTTGATGATTGTATTCGTCAGGATGATATCTGTTGGGTATCACTGGAAAGCAGGGAGTAATGGATTGCTGTTTATTACTGGGGTCGTTCTATCTTACCTTCGTATGGCTCATTAGAGAAAAGTCTATTTGACCGCACCAGGAAGTTGAAACTAGTGACTTCAGGTCATCTGGTAACTATTCAGCTGTCAGCATTGCTGAGTTAATCAGAATACAATGAAAACGTTTTTACTTCAATCAATTTGTAATATAAAGCAATAATCAGACGATGGCATTGGTGATAACTGTTTAAAGCCTACATTTTTTGGATTCCGTCTTTTAATCTGGATCTATTAGTGCTGATCGCTTCCCAGACTTGGAAGTTCTTGGTTCGACACTCTGGTGCAGTCTAGTGGTAAGTAATCCTACATAAACATATATTAAATTAGTAGGACAGGTGCTAATCTGCAGAGATTTGTTCCATCTATTACATATTCATTTCATATGTGATAAATAAACAAATGTGTTAGAACTCTGTAAAATGTTCGAATGCTTTTACCACACAGTAACTTGTTAAATAAACAAACATTAACTTAGCAATTAAAAAATAAGAAAATAAGTTCATATTAAAAATCAAAATTTATCCCACTATTCTAAATAATAAATTAACACTACCGTGATAGGTTTTATTTAAGGGCAAATAATTTTTTTAACACACATGGGTGATTTGGCCTTCCTTATGGATAAAGCATTTGGAAGCCGATGTCATTGGCTGGACAAATTTAATACAAGATGAAAATAGCAAGATTCAAATTAGTCGGATCAACTGTTTATCCGGACATTTCGGTACACAATCAGTTTCACTAACACACCAGTTACTATTGGTCGTTCCTATTCATGGTTTTTTGTAGATATGTGTTTAAAGAGTTAAAAATATAATTACTCTCAACATTCCATGGCCTACCCATCGGTTTATGAATTTTAATGGATAGTCATTCTGTATTAATGTTTCATTAATAAGCCTCACTTTCTTTTTCAGTAATATCATTTTTGCAGTCAGTCGTACTATTAAAAAGCTTCATTTAAACAAGCTTCACTTAAGGCAAACTTGAATCAGTTTGAACTGGCGTAAACGCTGCAATAAATCCCTTCAACTCAAGAAAGTATACGTAATTTTTAAAATTATATAAAACATAGAACTTAATATTTGTAGTTCACTAAAAGTACAGAATGAAAACACTTTTTCCTTATATTGGACTTCCCAGCAGCGTACATTCATGACCTAACCAGGAATCAAACCTCGGAACCTGGAGCCTCGGGTTAGTACTGAATTAGTATTCAATGCTTTATACATTGAACTCCAATCAATTTAGGATAATTGTCATTCATCATCCATTGCTATTAATTTATTTCGAACCTGGCATTATTGAACTGTAATGTTTATAGCTTTTCACATGATAAGTATCAGTTCAAGAGTGTAGCATGAAGGAAAGTGGAACAAATGTATTAAACATCAGCCACTAAACGAAAAGTTAAAATTTTGTTCCACACAATTGGTATTTTAATCTATATCAACACACAGCGGTAGTCGAGGAGTATGATTTGTGTCAGATTCTGACTAGTAGTTGGAGTTTACGATGAACTTCGTTTGTTAATTGCATTTGAAATAATTATTGATCAATCTCGATCTGTAACGACATCAGCAAGAATATTCGATTACTTTCAAACTATGTAAACACATCCGTTGCACAAGTGTTGATATTTGGGCATAGTAATGTAATGTTAAACTGGGTGGCGCTTGAAAAAAAACTGGCTAGGTTGAAATTCCAGCGTGAGCATCAACACTTAGACACAGGCACACCCGGATGACTAGCCCCAAAAAGGCTGTCATGCGTGTCCTCAATTCTACTTACCAATCACAAACCAACTAAATCCATCTACTTGCTAGGTGTTACGGATTATTTCATCTTACACTAAGAAGCCAATAAGATTATCAAAAATTGTCTACCATGTAAATTATAAGAAGAACTATTATTTGTTTGGAAGTACAACACAAATATAACCAAACGATATTGTTTTTAACTTGATATTCAACATACCTTACTCTAACGTACATATTAATATTTATTTGAAATATTAAAACTATATTTGAGTTGAATTATGACTGGCAAGCGGAAACCAGGAAGCGCATTTTATCCTATTTAGGATTCGTCAGTTGGATGTACCTGTATTCTGTTTTTGTTCACACTGAGACTAGAGCTCAGTCCGCTACGTGTTAAACGCCACAGCCTTTACCACTTGGGTGAATTCAAGAACGTTCCAACTATGTTAAAACTTTGGGTGCTTTTGTTCGTCGCAGACTGATATTGGTTGGGTACCACTGAAATCCAAGAATCACCAAAGAGCTGCTGAGCAGTACTCACTCTTGATTTTAGCTAGCTAATCAAACTCAGTGCCATCAAGTTTGGATGCAGACTCATAACCACTTGACTATTTGGCTTACAAGAGTCCAGTGGTCGAATTCTGAATTCCACTAATTTGCGATTTAGCGCTACCGTCATTCATCGGCATTACTGATAGCCATTACACTCCTGATATCAATTTGTGACTAAAGCAATCAGCTAGACTCAATACCTATCTCCACAAAGCCACCTCGATTCGTATATGTAAACTATTAAAACAATCAAGATAACTTTTGTCTTATTAGTGACATTGAGACAGATAGACCGCATGGTTAGCCATAATAGGTTAGTAATGCAATTGACAGTACGGGGATGGGTATACTAGTAGTGATAAGGAGATTAATAACTTAATGAATGCGTAATTTAACAGAAGATTATACGGGTAATGATATCTTAGATAAACACTACAACAAAATGATTGAGTCGAAACATTTGAAAGGGAACTTGTTAAAATAGTAATGATAGTAATATGCGCTAAGTTTAGAAAGTGGATAAATAATTACTTTAAATATGCAAGAAATGAGAAAGAATGAAAGTCGCGAAGTATAAAAATAACGACAAAGAGTGTGAAGAACTGGGTTAGTTATTTATTGCATCATATATGACTATGGTAGTGAAAACCAGTTTTGTGCATTAATTTTAATCACATAAACATGGAATGTTATCTAGAAACTATAATACACTTCTTATATATAGGATGTGGGATCAAATTTTATCCAGTAAGCTCGATGGTACATACATTCTAATAGCCTTAATCCTGTTTATCATGTACTGACTGTTACCAAATGTGCCTGAATGTATCAGCTTATAGATTTAATCCGACCTTTGGAAAGTCACGATAGTAGACGCCTATTGACTCATCGGTTAAGATGCCTAGTAGTGTGACTATAAAACTGTAGAGTGCTAAAGTTCACTTTATATAATCCCAGTTTAATCATCAAATAATCAATCAACTAATGTTGCCCACGTAAATAGTAAGCCGAGGACCAGCGTTCTAGAACCCACTCCGTTCTGAGTTTTCATTTTCCGTCTTTCTCAAGTGCTCTTCATTCTCTTCATGTCTGTTTCTAATTTCCGACGCAATGCGTTCTTGGGTCTCCCTCTCAAATTTTTGCTTTCAGGATTACAAGTTAGTACTTGTCTTGTGACACAGTTTCATGATTTCCTCAATGTGTGTCCTATCCGTTACCGACACCTTTTCCTAATTTCTTCCTCGGCTAGATTCAGCTTGGTTTGTTCTCTGCCACGGAAGGTTATTGTTGATGGTATCTGGCCAATGAATCTAAAGTGTCTTAGGTACACATTTGTTTACAAATGCTTGTATTTTTGGATGTTGTTTACGTAGTTCTCCGTGCACCTTTCAGCTCCATGCAACAGAACTGTCTTCACATTTGTTTTAAAAATTGTGACTTTAATGTTGGCTGACAGTTAGTCTAAGTTCCAGATGTTTTTCAATTATAGAAATGTTATCCTTGCTAATCCGCGCCTTCACATCTGCATCAGACCATCCTTGTTTATCGATTATATATGAGTTTCCACATTATTCAGAGATTTCCGGTCAATTGTAAATGGTTTGGTGCTCGTTGCTTTATATTTAAGGATCTTGATTTCCCCATAGTGTATATTGAGGCCTGCTGTTAGCTACGAGGGCTGTTGCGACACTGTCCGTCTTCACTTGTATTTGTTGTTGTGTAGTGTAGAAGAACTAGGCTATCTCATATGTCCATGTTGTCAGTTCAATCGTGATTAATGTTTAATACTGAATTTTAATAATTAATGCAATGCATTCTTATGATTTCATCAAACTGTGTCACAAGACAAGCACTATCTGGAAATCCTAAAGGCCAAAGAAACAGAGGGAGACTCAGGAACACATTGCGTCGGGAATTGGAAACAGACATGAAGAGAATGAAGAGCACTTGGGAAGAGCTGGCAAGGAAAGCCCAGGACGGAGTTGGTTGGGGAATGCTGGTGGGCGGCCTATGCTCCACTTGGGGTAACAGGCATTAATTGATTGATTGATTGATTCTAACGATTTCCAGATTTGTCTTTACTTATGCACACTTTATTTCTTCTGTCACATTGATATGTAAATTTATTTTACATTAATTTTATTATTAGATCGAAGCATACTGCTATTTCTTCAAATGTTCTTGAATTCTTACAGCATAGTTACTATATGAATTCTGTATTTTATGTTCATCAGTTTGTTTTACAGTAAACTATTTGTTTGCCCATTGTATATGTTTACTTCTAATCAATACAAAACTTATATTTAACCATTTTAAGTAAAACTAATATTTGTATCTATGGGTATATGCATAACAAAGTAAAATAATAATGTTTCCCACATTCATTACTGTTACATATAGAACAAATTGTGTGACAGTTGTATACTATTGAAGATAAACAGTTCTCACAATTATCCGTGAATTAACTTTGATACATTCAATAATCTTATAGTGTATACATTGACTATTGTGAAAAAAAACCTGATTTTAACAGTTTACTGGGTTGACTTTAATTAATATAAAGTACAACAATAATTCAATATGCTAGAAACAATCATCATTGAACAAATGTCAACAGTTACTTAAAAGCATCATTTCCTTACAAAATTTAAATAACTAGAACTATTTTTGGTATAACCGAAAAAATTTTAAACGGAACTTATTTGCACTAGTCATTTACAAATTTTGAAGATAGTAAGAGAATAAATATTTCACTTTGTTTGATTCTTATTAACTTCTGCTTACATCATGTGATATTTTAAAATCAAAATTAGAAACTTAACATCTAAAATAAATGGTTATGTAATAATTATTACGTGAAATCAAACATCCAGATGAACCTAACAGAACTATACATTAACTATTGCAATTAAATATAATATATAAGAAAATATAGTAAAATGCTAAAATGCACGCAGTTAAGGATTCTAGCGGATTACGTTACAGAAAAGCTGTATATAAACTGATGAGGATTGGAAATTTACATGAGTTAAGATAGGGCAGTTAAAGAAAGATTATGCAACTGTATAAACTTACAAAGGATGCAATCAAATAAAGTTAAAAGAATTTAAAAATAGAATGATATAAAAGAGTGAGATTAATTTCATTGTGGATGTGATAGCTATATTACTGATTCTTTAAACGCAGTGATCTTGCTCCAATTGCCTAATTGATATTCTCTCAGCAAACTTTAAAAGAGTAGATCTTGACTGTTTATTAATTAATCCGAAATATTTTGAAGTATCAGTCAAGCGTTTAGTGTCAATTAAAGGTCTTGAAATGTTATTGTTGAAGGTCTTCAAAGCATTTAACTGAAAATTCTTTGGAAAATGTTCTTGAAATCAAATATAGATCCTTCATTTTAGCCTATAGATGCAACTACCATGGCAGATAGGAGTAAATATAAAAATTCAGTTTAATGTACCAACAAATCTTTGATAGCATTAGGAAACACATTGTATTAGTTGCTGGATATGTAATGGTTAGTGAGCTTTCAGTTTTTCGGTTGACTGTCACCTTGACCGTCACCATTAAAGTGTAGTTGGAGAAATGCAGGTTTTCTGCTAATCGCAAGTTCTCTTCAATCTTGCTTTGTTTGTCATTAACCTTCGGTGAATATCTATTATTTTTTAGGCACATCTTCATTTCCGTTAGCTTTTGTTCTAACTTATCAGCTCCAAATGCTTTTACTGTATTGTAAATTGGTGTTTCCATCAATGCCTTCTTGTAGCTGAATGCACAAAAGTTACTAAAATTTAAGTAATCGATATTTCATATAACTTTCTGATAGACTGACCTTTGAATCATCACGTCCATTCTCCTCTGTATTGCAACATCAGGAAAGAACTTATCTTACTTTTCATGCTTCATTGAAAATTGATATTGTTGTGGCTCATGTTAAAAATCTTCAGAAAGTTGATTGTATATTGTTGACATCAAAATCATTAGTATGTCACGAATAATTTTTCATTTCATCAATCACTTCTTTTAGTTTGCTGTTTCAGTTGTTTGGTTTAAAATTAATATCTACTAGGAGGAGGTCTAGTGGACTTTTCATCTCTACACTATCTTTCTAATGCTATATAATGCTGTCAAACTAGAAGTGCACTTCTCTTGTGCATATAAGTAACAGACGATTGAAGTCTGATACAGGTATTGTTGACAATATGTGTTTTTGGTTTTATGCAGTCATATTTCGGCGAAGAAGAATGTAACAGCTAAAGAAACTATTGACTTACTGGCAAACTTGATGTAATTCATTACATCATCAAGCTGAGATGAGTCTGTATGTGTATATGGAGCCCATCGCAGACAAATCGGTTGTAATGCTCTAACCAACTGGAGTAAAAATTTGTGATACGGTGAAATAGTTTGTGATAAAATAAACCTCAGTGGAACATCTGTTTTACGAATCATTGGTGGATCGTACACATATGGTAGATGAGATTTTTGAGGCTTTAGGTAAATTTTAAGTAGAGTTATCAGTCATTTTCTACATTTGAAATTTTCCAAAAATGTTTTAAACTAGTTTAGCGTTGAATTAAATATCTTCGATCAGTGAATTTTGATCTCACTTAGTCATCTATAATCGACAGCACGTTTGTAATATGGTCACTGATACACCCGGTAATAATGCCATTTATTATTATGTTATTTAGTCCTAGGTTTTACAATGTTGCATAAATCGTAACTTTAATGTCGTTAAGATTAAATCTTGATTAGAGAATCAGCTAACTTAAATTCAAAATAGACTTTCTCTTTTTCACTCACTATTTTCAATTCCTTCAACTGCTCAACAGATTTTTTAATCAATCTTCGTTATTGATTTTCTCGGTAACTTCCTTTATAGTATGAAATTTGCATCCTATTGATAAAGCTTCCGCTTCGATTCTATTTATTTCTGTATTAAGCTGGTTATAAGTCAACTTCATAATCTTTTCATAAAAAGGTTTAAAATAATTATTATTCAGTCACAGTTTTAGAAAGCGACTAGTGGAAATTCTTGTATACTTTAATTTCAAGTGGTAAATTTTACCCCATGTACGATATACACGAACTGTCGAGTAACTTTATCTCAGAGATGGTCATAAAACCTGGCCTATAGTTGTGAAGTGTTGTTATGACAGTGGTGAATGTCACTTCGTACATACTTTATTAGTGCTATACTATATCATAATAAAATACTGGTCATGTGGTTTGTACAGATTAGTTCTACGATGGGAGAGATTTTTTAATGAGATTTTCTAATTGACCTGTATTGCTGATTTTTATGCCAGACGCTTCTTATTAATTTTGATATCACGAAGTGATCTGATTTAGACAACTATTCATCACTTGGAAGCACTGGACAGCTGTTTTGTTCTAGTATGGGACTCCTCAGCAGTGCTCATCCACGACCCCATTCTGGATCGAACCCAGGACCCTCTGGCTCCGCGGAGAAAGCTCTACGATTGGACCACTGAGTGGGATTCTAACTGTTGATATTTCCAATTCAGTCAATTCGTGATACGTTTACACGACTTCATCCATGCCATCGGTGGATAACTGCCTTACACCCTACACGGTTGAACTCCGCCGATCACGTCTGCATACTAGAACTCCAGGAATTACCTCAAAGAGCTAGTCACTAGTGAGCTGATATTAGTTTCAATTTGGGGTAGGGTTGTGGAGATAGTTAACTGTCAATTTTGGTATCACGAATTGATCTGATTCAGACAACCATTGATCGCCTGGAAGCACTGGACAGCTGTTTCGTTCTTATTATTAGGTTTAAATAGGTTAAAGTTTAACTAAGACGCTATGGTTACATAAATTCAAATTAATCATACCTTTTTTTCTTTACGAACCAAGTGGGTTACTTCATATTTAATTCATGATATCAACAGCTGGTCTTTACTTCAGTTGACAAATTGATAAATTCTTCCATTTAGTGAAAACGGTATTTAGTATGTAGTATGAACCATTCATTTACAATGAATTAATTCCAAATGACCGAACATTTTGTTTACATCACCTGACAAAAATCGCTATTAGACCATGCACAATTGGTCACATATTTATTTTCTACTAACTTAGGAAAACCTGACCTAAAATAGGCTTTCATTTAATTAGTTGCTTTTTAAGAAGTTGATTATGGAAAACACAAAAAAGGAGGGAAGAACATAATTATCCCGAAGAATACAAATGAATTAATATTTAGTTCTGTCAGAGGAAACCATATGGTTCATAATCATCTCAGATCACTCAAATTGACGATGACACTTTAAATGTTACTGCTATTGTGAAGAATTTTAGACTGTAAAGTTAGTACAATCCACTAGAAATTTTTTCATCCTTTTCCAGTGACCTAGTTAAAATGTTTATTAATCAAATGTGATAAGTTCATACTTGTTGCTCTCCCTCCCTCTCTCTCTCAAGAGAGAGAGGGAGAACCCTCTTCCTCATTATCGCTTAACCTTTTATAGGTAATTGTCGCATCTACTTATTGTGATGGTTTCTTAATTAAAAAATAACTTCATGTTCCCAGTTTTGTTGTGTTATACCGTGTTCATTGTTCTGATGTCATCTTAGGAATCATGTTATATACGAAGCATACAGAAAGGTAATTTCATTACAGACTTTTTGATATTTCACCATTACACATTTAAAAATACAAGCATATGATCAAACTTGAAACCAATGAGCTGGAATTTCTCGGTTTATACTTGATTAAATTTTCAAAACTTTTCGATTGTTATTCTACGTAATTAAAGAGAAATTTTTTATTCTTGACTTGTCAGACTGTACTGAATATGGATTATTACTGGAATTATCAAATAAAATGCTTACCATTTCTATGTTTTGGCTACTCTTAAAATTTAATTTGATGTCATAAACTTATCCGAGTTTGACAAGCATTGAAAACCAGGAAGCACAGGACAGCTGCTACATACTAGTGTAGTACTTTTTAGCTGTGCACTTCCATATCAACACAAAGCATTGTGCTAACACCTTCAGGCTTTGTGTCAAACGCTTAACTATTAGACCAGTCAGCCGGAGGACACTCAGAGGTTGATATTTCTTACTTAGTCAATTGTGTGATGCATTTGCCCCTAACCGACTCACAGTCAAAATGGTTGGACTCCACTCGTCACATCTCACCAGAACTCCAGGAATTGTCACCAGAAGTTAGTCACTAGTTTAATCATGTTGACTGTAATTGGGTTTTGTGGAGATTATTGGAGTGGTTTTATTGTATTGTCTTTACATGTTTAGTTCACTTTTACAAAGTATTGAAATTGTTAGCATAATTAACTATCAAATATGACTTAAACAAATAATATATGACAGCTTGTATTCTAGCCTTATCTGGGGTGATGTCAGTTAGCTTTGAAACTCCCTGAAAAGTTTTTGATATTATCAATGTACACGAACAATAATGAATAAGAGTTTAACTAGTAGCTGCAAAAGCAATACGCTCAGTCTAAGCTTGGTGCTTGACCATTTTATTATTCACTGATATCAATAGTTTTGCTTCAAAAAATAATTCAGAATGGACAAGTCAACTATTTTTCTAAACGCTCAATTGTCATAACGTTGTTCATCCACAAATCATCTACGCAAATACCGTGGTAGGCTCATTTTATCATTCATCGTAGATGATGCCACCTGTAAGATGAATAATAACGTCCTCATAAGAAATATTTGAAATATGTGAGCAGTTAACAGCGCCTCCGTCTCTAATAACAACAAATCACGTAGCATATTGAAACAGTATCCTTTTAATCATTTGTGAAAATATATCAATTCTCTACGATATTTACGTTATATATAATTACGTTATTATATAGAAAATATTAAAAGCTACATAAATAAGTACAGTGTACAATCACTGTAACGGTACGTATCTACATAGAAAATACTTCATAATCCGGAAAGTGCAGGGTCACGTAAGTAAGAAAATCTAGAAGGAAGTACAATTAAAGAAGAGGGTGGGCGGATGGTGCAATAAGCACACCAAGTGTATTAACATTTACTAATGAAAACAACCGATTGGAATAAGGAAAAAAATATGTGTTAAAGAATGGCAATCTTATAATCAAATCTGGAAATTGGAAGGGATTTGAAATTTATTACATTACTATCAATTACAGAGATACACATTACAAATATCACATTTCTTGTGATTTCTACGATTTTCCAAGAGTATTGAATTATCCTATCGAAAATTAGATATTTTTGTTTTCTTTTGTTCTCGAAGTTGGATGGTTTTATTCAGGAGCTTTCAACATCATTCTGGAGAACCATATCGGAGCTAACTATGCTATGAATCAGGTCAAGAAAGAAGAGAATCAACATAAATGTGTATAAATTGACAGAGAAATTATCAGAACTACTAATCAAAATTAAGAACGACATCACAATCTGTTAGTTTCTTGTTAAGAAAATTACCTTTTTCACTCCTATCATAGGTTTATCTGAATGAAGTCAACCAGAATGACAATGAAACCTCTGCTATTAAATCATTGAGCTTACAGAACGTAATCAAACTAAAACCATCCTCCTAAGCTATAAACCTTCTCTACCATTCATGCATTCGAACAGTTTGTTCTAGTTACATAAGATTTCATTCAAAACAATGACTTAATCACTGATATTAAAAGTGATCAGTGACCAGTAAAATCAATAATCAAAAATGACTAACATTGCAAAATATTTTTTTGCTTTATCATATTCATGTTTTACTTTATGTTTGGTGAATGAATTAAATTAATGAAATTGATGAAATATTTAATTTTTGTTGAGAAATAAGAAAAATATTTCCATGTATCAATTACAATGTTATCCTGGATTAGTCTTAGTAACAAAAATAGATTTTGTTTCACATGTAAAAATATTAAAATGATAAAAAAGAAAAGAAAACTCAATTCATGAAGATTTCATTTTCTCAATAAATATACATTTAGAAAATTCAAGGTTTATGAATATACAATACATTACTAAGCCATTCAGTTGTACATTATCAAAAATATTTGGATTCTGATTATGCATAAATTTCTAGACATCATACCGTATAATCAAGAACAATATTCAATGTATTTAAAATTTTAATTTCTTGCATAAAATTATCACCATAGTTTATGCATGTCTAGATTTGTATGAACTGAATATAGATCTTGAGTATCGTGTGAAGGTTAAGTATGCTAGATCACTTTAATTTGATTATTCTATACCTATTAGTTTGATTAGTTTTATACTGTGATTGGTGTTCTTTCTTAATACATGTAAATGCTTACCTGTGTGTTTGGCTCACGTACTGGACTAATATCATGAACTATTTTTATTGTGGATAATTCAACATGCGTGGTGGTACATGTGTACTCATTCATTTCAGTGCATTACTATTTCGAACACTCCAGAGTTGCCATTATTATTATGCATTAATTCACTGCAGCACAGAGACAAGTCTAGATAGCATATTTCTATTGGATTTGCATGCTTTTCTGGCATATTCCTATTCTGAGTCTAAGTGGTGATTCCTACGAATTCTTAATTAAATGCAATATGTTCTTGAAAGGAATGTTAAATTTTCTGGATAATAACTATTACAACTTAATCCAATACATCGCAATATGTTCTATTGTCTTAAAATGATAAATCTCACACCTGAGCACGAACTTCCGCTTTTAATTCTGTGTGATAGGTTATTTAAACAGAAATCTCACAACTCTCAGTGGGAAAACCATAAGACAGGCTAACTAGAAAGCTTAACCATAGTAAACGTTAAATCGGTACTAAACGTAATGACTAATTATGGTTTTGAGTAGTTTAGAAATCACCAATATAATTCTTCCAATCCGTGAACAAGAAGTTGTGTCATTGACTAATCTGATAAAGCTACGTCTGATCAATCAGAAGTTGTCCTGAATGTGATTGAGATAAATGACTTCAGTGTCTCTGAAGCTTCTAGAAGCCTATTTGAAATGCTTGTGTATAAATCTTGAAGGAAGTATCCCCATTTAAACTCGCGGAAGCACATAGAGTACAACAGCACAATATGCCTAAGGATAAACATAAAACGAATATAAAATGAGTTACGAATTCTCCACGTCTGACGATGTGATGAATCCCATTATAATGAACATTATTCTTTACATCATTTTAAGTCATTGCATTTTCTATTTTTTTGACTACAATAGTCTTTTCATTCGGTATCAAAATGACTTGATAATAGTGAATCAGTTTGAAGGCCTCTGGCAAAGTTTCATTTAGGCTGCTAAAATTTTTCTTGGAATTAAATTAATAATAATAGGTTTATGCTCAAGAAAGCGTTTTGTACATGAGTGCATACCAGTTTACAGGCATGATCAGTATTATATTGTTATTTTTTACATACAAGGATTTTGATAGAGTCACTGATAGGGGACTCACACTATATGAAGGTATCAATTAGATGCAAAGCCAATAACATCAAAGTTCACAATACCAAGGTGCCGGAATTACGCATTTCTGACAAACAAGCTTGAAAATTTCGTCCCTGGAGCTACGATTTCAAGAGCCAGCTGGGATTAATCAGAATGGACCGTACAGCATGTCCAGATACAGGGTAAGGCTAACAATATTTGGAACTTGGATAAGGACTCCAATCGAGCACGAATATGTGGGTATTCTTCTGTAGTGGTGGAATCTGCGTGGGTTGATTTTGAACAGTGAGTTATTGATGCATTAAATACGTTGTTAAGCAGCGTAATCAGTAAGTTGCTTTGAAAAAGACCTATTCCTTATGAATACAGTCCATAAGCTCGGGATGAAGCTGATATAGAGGAACATACAAAATGGAAAAAATAAAAACAAATAAAGCTAGCTATTAGTTATAAAACAAATCATTTTAAACTAGAATCTTCTTTAATTTCTGTTATTTTTCCTACCACAACGTCTGTGCCTGTAGTGTTTAAAGGTTTAGAACCCTATGAACAATTACTGACTAAGTTGAGAGTAAGTGGTAAGTCGTCGAGTATTTGGCACGGATCTTTATATATATCGTTCCAAGTACTTCTCGGTAGTATCTAGTTAACATACTCGTGTTACACATTTAGCGGGCCGAGTATATAGCATGTTACTCTAGAATTTCAATAAATCGGTAGTTTATTGAGTCCCTTGGAGTCACCAAATAGTTGGTTTATCGCTCGGATAAAGTGATCTATGGTATCTAACGTACGAAGTTTTGCCGGTAAACTATTCCAATTGGCAGTGAATCAATACGCGAAAATATTATATTGTATTCTAATGTTACATTGTTCCACCTAAACTGTACCTGTTTGGTTTCTGTGGCTGTAATTAGATGCATCGATAAATCTTAATACAGGGTCAGAGGAGTATGCTAAACGGTGTGCAACTTTGAAATCAACTGTCAAATTGAGCCTAGCCCGTCTTTTCCAAAGTGGTTCTAAGCCTAATGTATCTCACCGTGTAGTGTAATTTAGTCCATAATCCATCCTCAGTGTCTTTTCTATTAAGTATCGCTGAATTCCTTCAATCTTCAGGTCATCACTCATTCGGAGGCTGCTGAGTATGAGTGCGTAGTATTCAAGTAGCGGGCGTACATAGGCCTTATATAGTACCAGTCTAGACTCACGTTGGTAGAAATCATGGATTATGCAACCCATAAGCCTGCGTGCCCTTGGGATGACAGTTGTTGTTTGTTCCGTGAAAGTAAGATCCGTAGAGTATCTTAAACCTAGGTCCAGAATCGTTTTACATTCGGAGATTCGCTCACCGTCTACTTCAAATCGTAGGTTTAGGTTGTGACACTAAATGCTGATCCAGCTACATTTCTTAGTGTTAAAATGAAGTTGGTGTTCATTACACCAGGCAGTGACTTCGAATAACTTTTGCTGTACTATCTTAACAGTGTTGTAATTTATGTAATAACGTACGGTACAAAGCGTTCATCTGCTTCAAGAAGTTATTTCTATAAACAAATGATTATCTAAGGATTATTCAACTGTGAATTGGATAATTTATCACTATGATTCTTAGGCAAGAATTTTAATTTTTAACCAATCAAAACGTTATTGGGGTGACACTGTGATTGGTTAACTATACTGACCAATCATTTGTTTCTAAAACATGATTGCATTTTTTCACTCACTACTTAAAACTATCAAGATACATCTACCTCGACAGAAAAATATTAAATAATGTTTTGTTAAAGAACCTTTGATATTCCGACAAAATACAAAAATATAGAATGGAATATGTCTATTCGGATCAATTTGATTAATTTCATGTTATCTTTGATTACAGAGTATTATGTAATGGAATATTTCGGCAGACACTTGGATTACATTACATAAAATCAACAAAAATAGAAGATAAGCAAACAGATTATTAATTTCGAGGAGAAACTACAAATCAAACAGAATGAATACAAGATTCAGTTCACCTGTCTTTATGGATACATGTAACCATTATACTAGAAAAAATCAAAAACGATTAAAGAATATCTTTGAAATTAAAGTAAATGAACCAATTAATATAGAGATGAGGCATCAGCCAATTTACAATATTGAACCCAGCGAATGTAGCAGTACAGTCAACGAAGGTCTACTTCACTATCCTTATGACAAACCATTGGATACCATTAATACAAATGTAGGGCATGATTCAAATCCATGTGATCCTGACTTAGAAATATGTGGTCAGTCAAAATATATGGATGTATATGATAATAGTGGAAACAGTAACAATAAAACGAATTCTGATTACAAAAATTTACCACATAGTACATCAGCGGAATTCAAGCACTATCTTACTACACCGTCACAAGAGTGCACTCAAAGACGAACATCACTTCATGGAAAAACAATAACAATACGCATAAGTCGTAATGAGACTAGATATCGGAAGTTACAAGCAAAAATTTATAATTTTCTTGAAAGACCAAAAACATGGCCATCTGTGGTGTACCATGTATTTGTGTAAGTCAACAATATTATTTAATCACATTCCTAGTTAGTAAAGTTGTTAATGAGCATCTCAGTACACTTGAAGTAGTTTTTAATAGACTCACCAATAATCTCCGAATAATAAACTCGACTATGTATGTTGTTATACACATACATCCTGATCCCACCTTTTCCTCTATGTTTAGTTTACGATACATATTTATTTATGTAAGTCACTTTGATGCTATAGGGTGTAAGGCATGCAATGTTATAATCCAGATTGTCTTAGATATTATCAAAAAACTAAATAAATGTGGTAAAATTAATATCTGACATTGTAGTATGTGTTTTGGCTAGTTGACATTTATTGTGATTTTCAAAATATCAACAATGGAAAGCAATTTAACAATCGGATACTTAATAGCTGCATTTCCGTTCTTATTAACCTATACGAGATAAGCGCACTAGTGTTTTTACTATATTGCCTTAGTTACAATAAATATAGTCAAGACCGGAGTCATATGCTTCTTATTTTATTTTTTATCATCAAACTTATTGTTAACCGTGAAGAGTAATAAATTGGCCAGGCGTAAAGTATTAAATTTGAAATACATTTCCAAAAGAACGCATGCAACACCTGATGAGATGAACACTATGCATCTCATGATGGGTTTAACAAGTTACCTTCTTTATAAAAGTACCGTATTCTATATTCACTGAGTGTGATTTCTTTAGCTTTACTAGGTCGTGATTTTTCATTTTGTTCTTGCATTAGATCAATGCTAAACAGTAAATCATAAAGTTTTAGTTTCAATTTTTAACATTCATCACTTGTAGTTTTTACCGGGCTGAGTATTAGATGTGTTCATACCGGATAGTTGCGGATAACCTGAGATCCTTGAAATGACAATTTTGACTAGTAATATACAGAAATCATTTGCTAAATTGATGGAGAAAATGGCAGAGATATCACAGAAATCTCAGCATTAATGTGTTCATTAAATCGTCTAACCACTTAGAGTTACTTTATATCTGTTTAACAGATTAACTGATTGCACCTTTGATAATTGTAATCTGTGTAATTTAGTATACAATAGAAGTTGTTTTCAATACACTTCAAAAGTAGGCCAATGAACAGAATATGAAATTATTGGTTAACATCTTGTCAACCAGCACAGATTACTGTTAACAAAAGTGTTCACTTAGCAACTATATTTTTAATTTGCTATCACTTTAGTCGAATTTAGTTGATCTCAAAGTACAATAGAATATCAAAGGTCATCCGAATTTTCAATTGAAATTTTGTTTACATTGTGATTATTAGCAGATATACCATTAATAGAAATTAGTACTGTTGTGCTATATTTAAAAAATAATGCATTATCTAGATAGAAATTATAGACTAAACATTTAACGTACTGCAATTCTATGTAATCAGTTATTAAGGAAAGATGGTAAATCAGTTGATGAAGTTGTGAGTCTTCGTCGACTGAAGTAGCCGGAAGATGTTTGACAAGTGCTCAACTGCCACCTACCTCGATGCTTGATAATTATTGATATTGGATTAGGATGAAGGAAAGCTAGGGACTTACAAACCTGAATATAGCAATAGTCTATACAGTCTCTGACTAAAAGTGTGAACAATGTTCATTGGTGAAGACTACCTGCTTGAGGACAATGCAAATGCTAAGTGACAGGGCTTAAAGTCGGTTACATTTACACAGCTTTATTCACCTTACGTTTTCCTTTAAAATCTGAGGGAAATCTTGGGACTAATTCTTTAACCACGAATCATATTCAGTATGAATAATATTTTCTAACATCATTTACGTTACTAAAAAAACATATTAATTTACTTTTCATCTTTCTATTCTATTGAGGCGTTGTCTATTCGGGCTGATATACATATATGTGCCAGGGTCCATTTTCTACATAGATATATACACCTATAGTGGCATTACTTTATTAGTGTATAATATATTACGTTTTAAAAAAGAGCTTTCAAGTCACGATGAAGATAAACAAATCAATTAACAAATTTCAATAGCCCTCCATAACTACTCTTGTTCTATTTAAATGTGCTTTGGTTTAAAACTACTGAATTAAGTATTTTAAATTAGGAATAAATATGCTTTTACTCTTATACACATGAACCCGTTTCTACCTAATAATATCAACGAAAATAACTGATTCATTACTCTAGAAGCAAGCACATTACAAACACTCGAGTTTAATCTACAATTTATTCGGTAGAAACTAACCTAAAAACTATACACCATAGGGTTCGATTGCTACAAACTGGAAGTCATTACATATTGAGCTCAACTAAATGTATAAAACAATATTACAGAAGCACAAATGATTAGTTTTCGTTGTACAGTACTATCTAGGTTTCGTTGATTAGATTATTGGTGTAACAATTGAATAGATGATGGTATTTATACCATCTTAGTAAATTTACTACAGATAATGAATCCACAACGACAGAAGTTAGCGTAGCCTTATTATAGTAAATAAAATTGTATAAGGTTGCTTACCAGACACTTAAATGTTGGCAATAATGATAAATACCTCTAAGTGGTGTTTGATCTAGCTGGAATAGACATTTTACCCTCATCGAATGCCTGATAAAACATTCTTTACAGTATCCATATCAGTATGAGGAAATTCGCTCAGGTGCATTCGTTTTATGCTTAGTAATTAACCCAAGGACTTTATTAGGTTAAAACTCTAATCATACATTAGTTATTTAATATGTTCCAGTGAAGAGAACTTAACTGCTTTCACGTTTAAGCATAGAAATTTTACATTGTTAAATTACTAAGTATAACAACTGATCTGTAACAAAGATCTGCAACGCTAGTGAATAATCTAATATAATGTACATTCTATATAATATGCCAGTTATTGTTTCAAATTTCGCATCACTTTGTATGCTACTTAGTCAGTCGGTTATAAAAAATGTAGAGTCTGGTATATGTATGAGCTAGCTCAAGTTGTCATAACACATTATAAAACGATATTAAGTTAGATACGTTAATGTAAGTGTATGGTTTAACAGTACGGAGTGAAAAGGTGTACATGAAAAGTTAGCTTAAACATATCCTCTATTTTCACAACCCATACTTCATAACTATATGTTAATGCAGGCCAAACTATCTAGCAGTATGTTCGTCTTTTGTTCCACAGACAGACGTCTTGCTTACGCCACAAAAGTCAGGTGAACCTCCTGTAAACATGCTGATATTCTATCAGAGACGAACTCAACAGGACTGACGATACTAACGAGATAACTGGTGTTGTCAAATCAACCAACTGGTCTCAGTCTTTGAGATAAGGGAAACTAGTCTTGAAGTAATGTTATGCACTTAGGGGAAGAGAACAGTATACTAAACAATATTACTCATGTCATTCTAGACACCGTATATATTATGAGCCTCTTTAGCTAATAGAACTACTCCATTTACATAATATAAATTGATAAGTAAACCTACCAGTAGAAGATCAATCATTATAAAGTTAAATGACGAATGAGTAACTTTTCGGAGAACATATGTGACTAAGTGAAATGAAAATGAGAGATCAGGCACAGGACTGAAGATTACTTCCTGGGTTTGATGTTCATGAAAAGTTTATTTAATAACCTTAACTCAGCCAGAACCCTATGGGGTAAAATATTTCATTAACATATCCATGTCTTGGTCTAAAATCAGCATGGTTTACGAGATAAGCATTGGATAATTATAGGAACCACTATTTTAAATTCATATTATTCAAGCTAATTTACCTATAATCACCACATGAGGGTAACTATCTCTTCATATAAGTTGGGATTACTGGTGAAAGAAACAAGTTAGTTTGGATTATACGGTTTGGCTTATGGGTTATCGATTTACACTGGAAGTATTGTGTGGCATTGATAGATAATATTGACACTGTTTAGTGTATATCATATTCTGATGTTTATTATAACGGATCGGTCATAATTAAATAAATATCGAAAATCGTTAATCATAAGACAGCAATCTGAGCACCTAATAATGGTAGTATGTACTATCTTATATCTTGTAATCATGCCTACGTATATATGCCCAATGAATCATAAAACAAGTTTATTCAGCGACAGATCTCTTTTCAACGAATTAATTATCAAACGGCATAATCATATATATATATATATAATCATAAATTATATGAATTTTTGTGATTCGATGGCAATGGATGGGGTCGCGCAAGTGCATCACGAATTGACTGAAATATCAACCGCAGGGAGCCGACTAAGTGATTTAATTATGAAGCTTTAACTGCTGAGCCAGAGGGTCCTATAGTCGATTCTTAATTGGATTGTGCATTCACAGTGCTGAGGAGTCTCATATTAGGATGAAACGATTGTTTAGTGCTTCCAGGAGATTAGTGGTTGTATAATTCAGCACAATTAGTGATATCAATTTGACAATCAAATCTAAGAATTTGTATTGGTTGTTGTGTGAAATGTTTGACTACTTATTGTATTAAATAACCTATTAGTAATTGAAGGAGGGGGGTTGTGAAATAAGTAGATTGTATACTTGGAAGGGTGGCAACACAGTAATTGTAATTATCACTAGATTAGGGTAAATGTGAATCAAGAAAATCTTGTTAGTGACAGTTTTTGTAATAATAAAATGATAATAATTACAATAATAATGATAACTGTTATTATAATAAAGGTGAACAAGAATGAAAGAAGGTTATGTAAAGATACCGAGAAGTACACATAAACAAAAAAATGAAGCGGACGTTGAGAACTCCCAACTAAGGCCATAATAAAGAAAGCGATCCCAGAAATTGTTTTGTATACACATTTAATGCTTCAAAGTATGAAACGCTGAGCTATAGGAATGTACAGTAGATTCAATCATAGACCTCTTGGTTTATGTGGCTGAATATTATAGATTATGTTAAATAATCAGTCTATATACATATATTTTTCAAGATTTTAGGAAACAAAACGGATTATTTATCAAGTTTTCTGAATCTTTTACTATATTACTATGCATATGTTTTACGGAAATTGTATTATGCAAACATACTACTTACTAAGTTTTCTCCATAAGTGAAGACATTTATTTCAATTATCAACTTAGTATTTTATTTTATGTTGTTATATTTGATTACTTTATATTCTGTCAAAATGTCTTGGCTTTTAATCTGTCATCTTCTAAAATGTGGTTCATATTAGCTAAATTAACAAAATATCACCAAATGCGTTTTACTAAAATATTTTAAATAGATTATAAATTATAATTGATGTTGTTAAGAACAATCAACTTAAATTTCGATTTCACGGAATGACCTCGACAAGAAAACAGAAACTTTCAGTAGGCAACTGTTTTATCCCATTATGAGACTATTAATAGTGCTCATCTCACAATTCCACCGTGGAATCGAAAATGTAACTATCAGACTTCATGACAGCTAATAACCCATAGACAACTAAACCACCATCTAATCGTTGATATTTCAGACTTGAGTCAAGTACGTTCACTGACCTCATCCAATGACTGTAATGGGTAAATACTCTAAACTCAACTCCTATGACCACATCTATCACTAGAACTGTAGGAATTACTACCTGTGGTTAGTCATTTGTGAGCTGATATTGATTGTAATTGGGTATTATGATTATTAGAGTCACTCTTATTGACGTAATAAGTTATTACCACTATACTTGTAAAGTTAACCAGTTATACTGATTTAATCTATGATTTGGTTTTATATACACCCTATGAATCCCTATATTCCTTATAATTTCAGTCAACTCAAATAATTCTAATAGACTTTGGCATAATTCTACAATAGACACTTAATATTTGGTAATTGTTCATTTATCTTGAGGTCACTATGTACTGTAAACAAATTGATTTTAAGTAAATGTATTAATTCATGTTTTTCTTTTGAAAAACATTATACAATCATCATGTTAATAATAAGTAGTTGAAGAAATCATTCCATTTCAATGTTATTGAAAAGTGAGAATTATTTATTCGTTAATTACATTGTGTATAAATTGCGTTAACTTGATGGGATTTAACTCCCCTTAAGAAGAAAAAGTTGATTTATACATAATAAGTCAGCATATATGATGATCGCATGTAAAAACACAGTGAATGTCATTTGAATAAAACACTATATTTCCTGATCATGAATATCATTATTATTACTGTTATAATATATTGCCTCAGTAATATATAAAAACAACTTAGAAAAGTATATTTTAATTTATAATCAATGTAAACTATAGTGAATATGTTCATCCATTAGATTTACTGCATCACGTCAGTGAAGTTTGATTAATATGTCAAACTAAGTACTAAACAGTTTCACGTATTAATGTAAACAGTGATTTGTTAAAAAGGTTTATTCTGGTTTGTGTGAGATACTTCGGATCCGTTGGTCAAATACCATCAACAACAACCTTCTCTGATATTGAACAAATTAACTTCTAGCCGAGGAAGAAATTAGGAAAAGATGCCGGTAATGAATAGGACACACATTGGGGAAATAATCAAACTGTATAACAAGACATGCACTAAATTGTAGTCCTGAAGGCCAAAGGAAGAGAGGAAGATCCAAGAACGTATTGTGTCAGGAATTAAAGATAATCAAGGCAGTTGAGCAGATCTGGAATAGAAGGCCTAGGATAGAGTTGGTTGGAGAATGCCGATCGACGGCCCATACTTCACATGGGATAACAGGCATTGATTGATTGATTGACTCTGGTTTGTTAAAATTAACACATGCCATAATCACCTCAGTAGATGAAACACAGTGGTTTATATGAGAGTGAATATTTAGATGTATAGTTCTAGTATGCATTCGATTTTTTTGCTGGTATATCCAACGATTCTAATGATACGTAAGAAATTATTAAAACAACTGGATTAGACTGAATTTGTTTTATTTTATACCAACTGGTTCAACAGTTAAACTGATGTAACGAACCTTTGTTTTCATTCTAGTAGAAAAATTCTAAATAACAACAATATCGACTCATAGGGGAATTGTCTAGCCAAAATACTTAAACTTATAGAGAACAAGTATACAATATTACAGTAATATAATTAGGATATATTTGGATCCTTCCATGTGGCTGTTTAAACCTAGTGGTGAACACGGTGGCGTTTGATACGAAACGAACTGAGTTTGAGTCCCAGTTGACCACCAACACTGAGATGCAGGTACATCAAGCTGACGAGTCCCAAATAAGAAGAATCGCGTGTCCTAAGTTCTGACTGCCGATCACAATGCAACTTAATATGTAATAACAGTTATGTTTATTTTAAATTAATTCGTATATTTAGCCACAACGGTTAGAGTTAATAATGCTGTTGCCTCGAACTCAGATACTTCAACTTAGGTGTATGGTAGGTATTCGTATGCATGACTTCAGTCTACGACTCGACGGCGAGTGGGAGTAAAGAAAGCTTGAACTTATGAATTGGTTAATGAAAGTCTAAAGTTTGATAACTTAGCTAGTGCTCTATAATAAAGGTTAACTGTTAGTTGGATTTCATCAGTAAAATTCATCTATAACCATTAACAATGGTTGTTAACGACACAACCCCACCCCCTCATTCCTCATCGTTTTGAATTGATTTTTCCAAGTAATTCGCTATTATCTTGATAATCTAGAGTGCGGACACTAGTCAATATTACCTTATGGTTTGTTTAATGAACTGAGGCTTTTACTGTCAGCGTATATTTGCAACAAAAATATATAGTAAATAAAATTAACAGTATATCGTTCAAATAAGTAGTAATTTTTCTAATAAGAAAAGAAGTTACTACCTTTATTTCTTTCATTAAATGGATAGCAATGAACAAATGAAAAACTTTTCTCCGGTATGAAAATCAGTTAGTTACTAGCATATTCAGACTGTATTATGCATGAATAAACGTTCAAATGAACACGAATACATGTATTTACCTAGTAATATAAGATTCATTGCACAAGCTTTCGTAACACAACAATTAAGTATATACTTGTATATAACTTCTAGTATTATACTACTGTAATGTGTTAGGTATTTTACGAGTAAATGGTTTTACGTTCTATAAGTAAAACAATCTGTTCTATTCTATATAATTCTCTGTACTCATTGTGGCATATCAATTATTGAGAATATTTCATTACAAAAAATAATTTGTTAATGAGCACATACATATACCTATACGTATATATAACATTTTGATTAGACTAGCATTTAATTGAATTTAGGTGGTTTATGAAGATTGGTACTAAGTTTAATTTGATTGAATTCATCACAGACTGATATTGGTAAAGTGCATATTGTTGAGGAGTTCCATACTAGGATGAAAATGTTATACAGTACTCCCCGTTTTTCAGTAATATCTTACCAACATCAGTCTGTTACGAATTCAATCAAATAGATTACAATTTAATTTCTCAGTAAATTAGATAACAAAAGGGAATAATAGCAAACTTTTAGTTTAAAAGAGGCTATGTGTAAAAGGCAATCCACTTAAACTACTAATTTTATTCTCTTCGACGGTAGAGTGTAAAAAATGTCTTCTGCTTCTCCGGAAAGACTTTAACATAGCTAAGCACTTAAGAGCTCCAATATGGGAATTCTACTTACCGTCTTTACTTAGAGTGGATACTGTTTACAAAGCGAGAATGCAGGTGAACATCTGGCGCTGAAACTACTATGATGTATATTGATAGATATATTTGGGATAGCTGAAGTAACTTGACTTCAAACCATAGATATAAGAAAGACGCAGGATCATGTAGAACCAAAGGGCTTATGAACATATTTAGACCACCAACTACCGAGGAACTTCATTTCCTGGCTACATTCTACTACCTTGTAGACTGAACCCTTAAGTTGAGCTGTGGATGTTACATCATAGGAAATCTACCTTCTATGGTATGAATATTCTAGTAGTGCCCGAGAACACACACATTCACGGTGCATTTTATTTACTAGAAATATGATCTTTTCTAATTGCCTGATGCATAAATTTCCGGTCCCTATGTGTATAATATTTTATTCCTTTAGGTAATAATAATAATAATAATAATGTCTATTACAACCAATATCGAAATAGAAATAATCAGTAGTATATTAATTAATAGAGCATGAGTTATAATAATAATTTCTGTTTCCTTATAGTATATAGGTATAATCAGGAAGTTACTCAGTAAAATGAACGAAATACTAAATAGTTTTTAAATTAGGTAATACTAAATGATTTAATAATACTTAGTACTATACACTGAATTCTGTCAGATTTCGAGAAATCTCTCAGCTTCAGAAATAATAAAAGTGGTAATAATAATAGTTATAACCACCAGAATGTAACTGGAGTACGTAACTATAAATAATTTTTTCTCAACATTGTAACTGTTCATATTTAACCAATAAGTACTTTGAAGAAATTTCATACGCTAGACTCCCTTTAATAAACTAAAAAGAGTAAAAACACAGAATTAGGCACGATAAGACGAATTCATTTTATTTCATTAAGTTTTCATCAGCTGTCTACGATCTATGATACTTCATAAAAAAACTTCAAAAGTATGAATCAATGACACTATGATAATTGTGGCTGTAAACTGGAAATGGTGAGAAGATTGTTAAACAAACAATAGTTCAATTGGGATGGTTATTTTTGTGGAGATTGGTTATTTTATTTGATTGGATATATCACAGATTGATGTTGGCAGGGTACCATTGAAAACCAGGAAGCACTGGACAGCTGTTTCGTTCTAATGTGGAACTCATCGGCAGTGCGCATTCACGATTCCGCACCAGAGGCTTCAGGATGACGCGAACGCCTAACCATCTGCACCACTGGGTCGGCATCTAATGGTAGAATTCCCACTTCCATCAATTTGTGATATATATAGCGCGACGATTGTCCAATCTCCACAAAAATAACCATCCCAACTGAACTATAATAATGAGCTTATTAGTGACTAACTCCAGGATGTTCCTGAAGCTCTAGTGAGAAGTCGTGACTGATGGAGTTCACACTTGTCGGGAGTGAGACCGTTATTACCAATGATAATGGATGATCGTCGCGAGATATATATCACAAATTGATGGAAGTGGGAATTCTACCAGTGGATGCCGACCCAGTGGTGCAGATGGTTAGGCGTTCGCGTCATCCTGAAGCCCCTGGTGCGGAATCCGGGTTGCGCACTGCTGAAGAGTTCCACACTAGAACGAAACAGCTGTCCAGTGCTCCCTGGTTTTTAATGATACCCTGCCGACATCAATCTGTAATATATCCAATCAAATAAAATAAACAGTAACCGTTATCTTGTCGAATATCATAATCAAACAATTAAAACGTTTAACAACTAATTTATTCTACTAGTACACAGAAGAGACGTAATTGCATCCATAATAGTAACCAAAATATTCAGTGCAAATCTATGTACTCCGCACACATAAATTGAATTGCATTTTATAGTTTCAGTATTCCAAATATTGGTTTGGAACTAAATCATGGAGCTTAATTATGAATATTAGTTCTTAGGTTCTCGGTTAATTCTATTATTTCTAGTTAAAAACTAATTGAGTATTTAAATAAAATTGAATTGCAACTGGAATCTAAAAGATCCGTTTCGTCCCATTTTCAGATCATCAGATGAATGTATTTAAAAACCATTATTAATGCACATCTTCAAATCCAAACTTAGTCAGCTCATGTCAATCAAGTGAGCTAATGTGATAAGACATCCACACTTGTCTAACTAATATGTATATATAATTTGAAAGTATACACATACTCTTTTAGATGTTTTTATGCACTGAAATTACAGAAGTGTCATTGCCTGTTATCGGTTACATAAAGGAGACTGCGTTGGAACTTGATAATATTAAGTTGTGATTTGGTCCCAGGGTGAATATCATTGCAGGAATGACGGTACACCCAACAGTCAGTATACAATTAGCTAGTATGAGAAAAAGCTAGGTATCGGTTAAACTACTACCCAAGCATCTGTAAATTTCACCAACAAATATAAAAATCACCGTATTGTTCACTTTTTTCCATAAGGTCAGCTGAAACTGTGAATTATGCTTTATGTTCTTTAAGTTAATCACAAGTGTAATAGTCTGTCTTTGTGATCATGACGCTACATCTAAGAAGCGATGGTTTTTAAGCCACAGTTTAGATGTTTGATCTTATCCGTTACTGATAATGTATCATTAACACTACATTTTACCATTTTTTGTGGTGGTTTCATAATATTTATGAATCCGTCTACCATAGTGCAATAGATTAAATGAAGCATGTTGCTCATGTAGATATGGTTTAACTAGATCGCTTGGTTTATGCAACTTTTAAGATCCCTAGAGCCTTGATAAATATGTTCCGATCCATCTAAACGTTTTGTATTGGTTTGTAAAAATTAGATGTTGGTTTTTGTATCTCTTTAAAGACTCATCTAGACATTTAAATACATCACGTATGGATTATGCTGAATCGTAGCTGAAAAGTGGAATCTAGGACGTTTTTTTCTAGTGAGGACTTGCCAGCTAGATATACCTGCATTTTTTTGTGATGTTTACACTGGAACTCATATTTGGTCTGTTCACGACCAACCTACTGAGTCCAATCATCACCGCTTGTACAACTGATATGTACACATCACCATATAACGGAATATAACTCAGGATACATATTTTACATCAAAGACTGATCAATATCAATCCATAACAAGTCAACAGCAAAGAAACAATTATTTTGAAATTTCATTATACCATTCATGATGTTACTTACTTTATAATGTCATTTTAAAGAATTACACACTTAAAGAATTAAAAATTACTAGTAAAATAAGGTAGAGGTGATACATGTGTAAATTCTTCGTTTACATGACAGCATCAATTGGTTTTATCAAAGCCTCATCAAGGGACTAGTGAGGATTCAAATTATCGAACAAAAAATTCGTAATTAATAATCAATTTAAACAAAAATTTTATGTTTTCCCAACTACTACAAAATTCTTTTATTTATAATCCATCAATATTAAATCAGTACAATTTTTTAAGAGTCTGAGTTTAGGTTGTATTGTGGAGACTAATATTTAATTAGTTGTTTATATTCAACACAGAATAATGACAGTTTGGTGCTACTGAAGCTAAATTATTCTATAATGAATATAAGCAATAAATTTAATGTCGGACTTCATAAAATCACCTTAACTGAACTACACTAATCAGCTGACTAGAGACTAACTGTAATATCTTCTTACAGTTTAGGTGAAAAGTCATGAATATTGGCTTTCAGGTATGCCGTAAGTTAAACGGTTAACACCACTGCACTGAATGGCTATCACGTTATTTCAGGAATTGATTAAAGCGAGAATTTCCCCGTTGGAAGCTAGTTGATTTAATGGTTCAGATAATTAGGCGTTCATCGTACGAACTGAAGTTCTTGAGGTCGATTCCCTTGCAAAATCGAGGATGTGCACTGCTGTTGAATAGTTTTATACTAGGGAGGTACATCTATTCAATGTTCCTAATTTTCAATGTCACCCATTTATTTGGTGGCAAATACAAATAAGGAACCTGAAAATTTTCTAATCCTGTTTTCCTAATTTTAATATGATCTGTCAAACTACTTAATCTCTTCTTGTATCTTTGGTTCGCATTCAAGTAAAGAAATCTGTTCAATGTGATAATTTAGCTACGTAGTTTCCATTGGATAAATATCATTGCTTCCCAACTTTCTAGTAATCGTTTGTTGAAAGTTTATTTTAAATGTTACAAAAATGATGAACCAATCATAACATTCTTAGGAATGAATACATTCAGCTGAAAATTAAGAAAGATTTATGCTACCAGGTACTCTAAAGAAACGTTTCTTTCCATTGTATACTCTAATAAATCTGGGTTGTTAATCGAAACAGGAACAATAGCTAAACACTCATTAATTTCATTTTATGTTAAGTGCACTTTTAAAACACATTTATGAAAGACTCATCATTATATATATTCCTATTGTGGCGAGATAAAATATCTGTAACAATTTAAAAGACACATTAAAACAGATCATGTTATAAATTTGATAGATTAGTTTATATGTAAATGATGCCCAGAAATGATAAATTATGGAAAATGACAACTTTTAATCAACTATAACTATCCTTTACTGTTTTGCCTAAACAGTTTAGTGTTCAAAAATTCGAGGATGGACTTGTTATCCTATATGGACAATTAAACAGGTAAATACGCCTGAATCAACTAAGTCTGATCAATTTGTCGTGACTTTTGATTACATTCATTGGGCAATTAAAAAAAGGATATACAATATATCTGGATCAAACATTTGTTTCAAAGATTTAATACACATTGAATGAAATGAATTCCTTTCATTCCATAATGTCTGTTTTACTAGCAAGAAGAAATAATTTGCATGTTTTGTCATGTAGGATGTTTACTGTATTCATCGTTTTTGTAATTGTAAAAACAAGAAATTTTGCTTCTAATTAAAATATTACTTATAATTTAGTCAAGAGATTCGTTTTAATAAGTTTGAAAATATTTGGATAATGATTGTTTAGTATGTTTTATAATAATGTTAATGACAACCACTTTAATAAGGCAGTAGTTTTATGTACGTAGGTTTTAGACCAATTAGTAAGATATTTCTGTCTGTTGGCAACATGTGCCCTGTCACTAATAGACAAATACATAAACTTACATTTGACAAATGAATTACAATAAATTATGAAACATGAGATTTTTGCATTATGATAATCATACTTAACCATACTAAACATTTAGCCACAAATCATTTACTGTTCTTCACTATGTTTAATAATCAAAATATAAAACAACTACGGTATCTGTGTATAGGACAGAAATGTTAAAAATAAACTGCATGCTAAATTAACTTAAGTCTTATTAATATTACGTGATTTATCAAGCAAATCGAATACCTACTAAGTATCTGATAATAATAAAGGTAATGATAGTAAATAATATACGTTGGGTACCATTGAAAGCTTTGGGAACGCTGGACTACTATCGTATACTTCTTTGTGACTCTTCAGAGGTTCTCATCCTTGATTCCTCCATGAAATCAATCCATAGTGAACTATTAGCCATCTGCGCCACTGGGTAAACTAGTGTCCATTTGTAGAATTTCCGCTTTCATCAATTTGTGATACAGAGCTATGATCATTGTCATTGGCAATAGTCACGAACGTCACTAGGACTTCAGGATCATCCACAAGTTAATTTACAGTGAGCTGATTAAAATGTATCTGGTGAAATCGAGGGTGCTTACGGCTGAAGAGTCTCGCACCGGTGGGAAACAACTGTCCAATGGTTCCTGATTTTCATTAGTACCCAATCGACATCAAACCGCGACGATTAAAATCAATTAAACCTAATACTAATTTGCATTCACAAAATCACCTCATTTTAACAACAATAATAATAATTTATCAAGCGACTAATCGCGAAGTAGTGATCAATGTCATGCTTATTATGTCACATAGACCATTAGCCATATTGTAAATTGACTAGAAAAACATAATGTGAGGTCAGTTACTATCTAAATAGCTGAATACCAACGGTAACAAACTACGAAGGTGGCTGAATGGTTTAGAACTAAACAGGGAACACCAGTTTTATAGGAGTTGGGTTTAATCCCTGATAGGAAAAGTAAATGGCACCATACTATAGTCTAAGGATTCCTGTCGACTACCTTCAGTTACGTAATAAGTGATATAATCATTTTTTTGACGCTATAGCTCTACCTACTTTAGATAAAGCAAAAGTGGCATAATTAATCCTATACTTTCTCCTAAAGAATGATCAAAATCTTACACCATACATAAAGCTCTAAATCAGAAGTTTTGTTAAACACACTGATACATGCTGTACAACACATTTCCAAATCAATATCATAATATTTGAAAGTGCAAAGAGATACTAATATTAGAAGCAAGGGGATTTATTGCAGTATCGGTGGTTTAGAGACTAGAAACTTAAGTATTGCTAATGATAAAAACAAAACTGCGCATTCGATAAGAGTACGGTCTTTTCGTCATCATTAAGAAGAACGAATTGGAAGCTCTTACAATTTGATTAATAACGTCTTCGATAATATAAAATTTATAATAAAATGTAGTCAAGTAATAAACTACCACCTCAAATGTACTGATAACCAGAAACAACAAGGGAAAACTGGAGACTGCAGTGTATCAGAAACCAACCCGCTTAGACCAGATTCTTAATTTTAGTAGTAATAAACCAACAACACGCAGGACCAACTGTACACAAAGTTACAGTAGCATACCTTCAGCATAGAAAAAAAATATAAATACCTAATAAATAATTTAAGACTGAGTGATCGCAAAGGAAACAAGAGAAATTTTAGAAGCATGGCATTTAGGTTAATCAGTAACAAACAAAAATATTGTAATAGATCTGATTTGTCAATCGGTTAGAAAAATCACAAACAAATACAGGGCTGTAAATCAGGTTAGATAAAAGGGTATCAGTTTAAATGGTAGAAAATCCACAAAAGTGAATAATCGACAACAAACTACCTGTCACTTGTGAAGAAATTTGTATAGCTCCCTTTTATCAGAAAATTGTAACAATGAAAACTTTCCACTTAAACCATCTATTTGAAAAGAAACACAATGTACCCAAAATACTGTTTCTGTCCCAACGAAAATAATTTTTATCTAAGATGGATAGTGTTACAAAGTAGTCTATTTTGGTATGAGGTAATACTAATTTGACACATCAACTTAACTTTATATCACATATCAAGTGGATGTTGAATGTACCGGTGTCACGATTCAGGCCTATTTCTCTTTCTAATTTGAAAATCAAAGGAAAATCCCAATGCTTACTTTTCATTAATCAACTAAAGTGGCTAATAACAATCATATATTACAAGGTAACAAGACCCAACATTTGTAATAGGATTTTAATAGCTTAATAAGAGCAGTAATTTTTCATTCGTTTCAAACTTGAATTTATCACATCCAGGTTACTTTTTATTGATCACTTCAAAATACATGGTCTAGTTGCCAATCTTTTCGACTATCAGTCATCCCAACTTCTCTCCACCTACCTTCGATCTGCATAATTATATAGTATTACTAACACTTACACGTGGATTATAGCTCAAAGCTAAATAGAAGCATTCTACGCCTGGCAAATAATATGACGCAAAATAAGAAGTCAAATACAGTACTGCATCATATGTAGAGCGAATGTTCACATATAACTGATCAGAAATTAATATAGAATAATTCTACAAAGGTAAGATACTATTGGCGTGTTTCCAGTAAATGCGTACAAAGCATCCCAAATAAACGAAACCAGACTGAAAATTGACGTTTAGAGTAAGGCAGAGAGGATTCTTAGTCTGTCAAATGTATATTTACATAATACGCTGACGTTGTAAATGTGAATAAAAGAACGAGATCGCTGAAAATAATAAAATAGATAAGATTCGCATGTCCAATTAAGAATATTCTTAGAACAATGAAAAACCCGACGGGATGACACAGACGTTTTGTTGTGTAGTCATAACTAAACACTAGATCTAAAGAAAGCATAATCACGTTTGTGATGACATATTTGACTTCCGATTCAGAAAATTAACAGACATCATTTATCCATAAATAGTGAAATAAAATTATCAACATCTGTTGAAGTAGTTTTAAAGTTACTGTTGTCGATTGTAATGTTCATTACAACCTGATGTAATATGTAGAACTATTGAACATCAAGAAAGATAGTTAACTCTCAGTACCTTATGATGCATTTCCAAAAACTATTTCACTACATCTTAGGTGTACGGTCCTTGAACTAATTCAAAGTTAGTTGTTAATTATATACTCCATTCGATCATATTATTGCAAATTTATTCTACTCAGTAACTTTATGTGGAGATTATCATTCATATTTTATCCTTTTCGATATCAGTACTCAGTGTAAGTATGTGAAATACTACATCAGGCTAATATCTTATCTTATGGATTTAGTAGATTAAATAAAAGTGAGTCGTGGTGCCTATATGGTGACTGATATTCAATTTTGTTATTGTCACAAACTGAACTTCATGAGAGCTACTGAAAAGTCTCGCACTGGAAATAAACAAGAGTCTAATAATCCATGATTTTTAATTGAATCCAACCAAGATCAATATGTGGCAAACAACAAAACTAAGTAACGTTTGCATGATCATCGGTAAAATGATAAAATTAGGCTGCTTTATTGTTCATCAAAGAAAGATACAGAGCGACTTATTAGGTAACTATGTGCACAAAGCGCGTAAATGACATGAAACGACACATATTACGCCTAAGTAAACTGGTAGTGTTTCACTGAAGTTACTCAGTTGCTGACTTGTCAATAACTCTAGAGTACTTAATCTTGACTTTATTCACATATACCAATGATCAAAAGCACGTAAAATATGAAGTCGTTAGACCATATATGTAATGCTGAATTAGGAACCAGTTGAGTCTAACAATCAAAACAAGCTCAAGCCGATCTCCAGAGAGAGTACAATTATGCACACACAGAAATACAGAAATTTAAAGCTAATATACGCAGGCAATAACCTGGGCCTCTACAAATGTATTTCTGTATTGTATCAATCTGATCACTGTTATCTGTGACAGATTAACAGTCACATATAAGTTAAAGGATGTCTTAACGACAAAATTATTTGATTTGTGATTTGCATCTAATTAGAGTATTCAATGGTCATAACAATTTGTTACCTAACTCGTCAAATGACGCTTTATAATATGATGTTTCTAAAGGCTGTTATTACTTGTGATTTCACATCACAAACATACTTTAGATAACCAATAACAATCAAGAAGCACTGGATAACTATGTTTTTTCCTAGTTTAGTGTTTTTTTATCAACGTAACTGTTGAAACGTCTTATATGCACTTTCATTAGCAAAACCTTGTTGGAAAACGTTATATTCTATGATATATAGTATTAATTCATGTAAAAAACTCATTACAGAAAGTTAGTTAAACATTTTTCCACCAGATTTATTAGTACTGAATGATATGAATTCACGCCAAGTTATGACTTCAGATTTTTATGTATAAAGCTAAATAATGGTATTAAACCTCTTCATTTTGAAGCAACCTCCTGACGAAGAATAATTTCCGTAAGTCTAAGAATAAATAAATTCAACCTATCATACTTATAATGTATTCGTTAATGATTTAAACAAACATGGCAGTGATTGTGATAAGACAGGAGTGCAATAGCAACTCTTTTATGAGAAACTTCAAGATCTGAGTCTTTATTTTTACAACAATAAGCTGAATATACTGAAAGCATCTTTTAGAAAAATCACATTCAACTGATAGGTATTTGTTTTAAGGATTACAACACTGACTATATTGAAAATATCTAGCTAATATTTCGACCATAAAAAATCATAATAATTACATCAGATCCACTGATCACTATTCATACTACAACCTCAGCTACTAGAGAACTCAAATCCAATGTATCAAATCATGATGTAGCACATCACATATTCAAAACGTTAACGTTCTAAACCCAGATATTGCTTATACAACAAATAATATCCTTTAAGTTTGCCGTTTCTCTTTGATTTCCGTATCTGTATCTTTAAGATGAGTAAAATCGATGAGTTTGCATAAAAATAGTCAATACACAGCAAAAATGTTACATAATATTCAACACTATTCTAGTACATGACATTCCAAAATTATAATAATGATTTCACCATTTGTACGCTTATTATGTGCAGAAATAAAGATAGCACAACATATCTTAAAGGGGATTACAATGCTTGTTAACTTCTCTCGTTATCTTCATTTGAAAAGTAGACGTGCTACATAAACAAATATAAAGGATGTTTCTGTAATGTTTTATTTATTCAAAAGACTAAAACTATCTTTCTATACTTATCATTTTTAAAAAAGTAAAATAAATGAAACTGAACAAATGTTTTTCCGAACTGTAGTGAATGTAATTTGTAGTTAACATAAATGTTGTTGTCTTTTTCATTCAAAGTATTTAGCTTGTGTAATTAGTTTATCTGTGAAATGGGTGGAACTATATAGTCAATGCAAACTGGACATCAACATTCACATATATTTGGTTATTTTCTGAACGTACTCACATTTGTTATGTGTATACAGATTTCTAATTTCTAAGTTTCTCAGTATACAGGATGAATTAAAACTAGAAATAAGTCAGTGATGACAATCATAGATTGTGAAACTTTGTGTATTGGAATCATCCAGTAAGCAAATGTTTTCTTAAGTTTTTTCAGTCATTCTGTGTTGACACGTGTCAAATAACAAGAAACGTAAGTCAAACAGGGTATTCTATCAGCTGCCTCTAAAGCCATCGTTATTCGTCGATTACAGAGCAATTATTTTACTAATGATAAACAGTCCGTTAATGTATAACCACTGAAACATCTAGTCGACTTATTTCTGTCACATATGAATTAACTTTTTAAACTAATCACTGTTCGTGATATAACGCGACCTGAGTGAAGTGATTACTATCTCACTCCAAAAGACTGAATTGAACCAACTACGGCTTCTCACAAAAATATCCTGAATTTCTACCAATAATTACTGACAGAATGGTATAGAGAGATACATGTCCTCAAATCCGAAGTTCCCGGAGAGGAATCTAGGGGTGCGCACTTAAGAAAGAATACCCATACTAGGACGAAACAGCTTTCCTGTGCTTCTTGGTTTTCATTGTTACTCTACCGAAATGAATCTGTGACGAATTCAATCAATTAAACTTAAACACAGCTTATTTAATACTAATCATAAAGAATGCTCACTGATCATCGAACATTACATGAAATAAATTGTCTCTAAAAGTTAAATGCTAATGTTGTCTGATCAGAGATTAACAGAAGTTGAATTGATGAAAATAAAACAATTGTAATTAAGAAGATATCTTATTTTTAACTTCAAGAATATGCTTCATCTGCCAACAGAAGATCACTGAAAAACTCAAATGGTCCTTAATTTTCTGTCAGTAATTTCTATCAACACAACAATGAATAAGCAATATATATATATACATAATATTCTGATAAATAGATACTGAGAACCTTAACGTTTCACGTCTACGGAAAAGCTGCCGCTTCATCAAATTAATAAGGTAATTAACTTTAAATCATACAATGAGACAAGTAAGAATATTTGGTAAATTCAAATTACGAGTCTGACCATTTTGTAGTCTTGTCATTATTCACCAACCTGTTTCACACGATGACATTATACTGTGTTTACGTGTTATTTAACTATCAACGGGTATGAAAATATGATATGATAAATAGGCAGAATGACGGCAATTTCTATGCTCTCAACATGTAAGAAATTTGAAAACATTTCGTTGTGATTGTTTATATAGATAGGTAGTTCGAGTAGAATGAATAACAACGCATTCCCTTCTATTTAGTTCAGTAGTGCTTAGCAAAATATAACGTGATTTAGTTACTCGCCTTTCCTCATAATTAGAGAAACTAATCTAGATAATTGATGTCAATTTTATGGTTATTGTGAAATGCTTATACTACTATTATTAATTCGATTTGCGAATTTTCAAGCTTTAAAAGAGAATACGTGAAGATCGTTTAGTATCATTTTGTTTTTGTTTGGAACGAGTCATGATTTATAGAGAAGAGTCACAAATGTGGACGCATTCCAAGTGACACAACCTAACCTGTAAAAGATAGTTTTGTGTAGAGGTGAATGGAATCTTCTCTTTTGTTCTAACCAAAGCATTTTGAAGTATATTATTTGTTTTGTGGAACGTTTAAGTTTGATGTTGTTTTAGAATTCTTTCAAATGTTTCCGTCGTGTTATTATGATTAAGTAAAACGACCGTACCAAACCATGACCTCTCGTTATCGTTTCGTATTTAGGCATTTATAATATCACAAAATTGTAAGATATTAATCGTATTCGAAAATTCTTATTGTTTATCCATAACAACACCATCAATCTGTCCAACATGTTCACCTTTAAGCTTAAATCGAACTTTTTCCATACATCATAAGATAAATTCTTTTAACCGTTTTGGGTAGATATGTGAAAGGGGAAAATGAAATAATATGTAATCATAAAGGCAATCAAGTTTTCATTAGTTATTAAAAATCCTATGACGACATGAAATCGATACAATTAATTTTATTGGTTTAAATTATTAAAACATTAATTAAATAAAACCATGTGGACAAATGGTAAGTGATCAGATTACAAGAACACATTAATGTAAATAAGGCCTAATAGTCAAAAATGTATACCAGGCTAAAAAGCTACGGCTTGCTTGTTAAAGTACCTGGTAATAAGTTGGTAGGACATTGGACTGAAATCATCTTCGTCTACTTTGGTTCGAACAACCGGACAGTGTGATTATTTCTTAAATTTCATTTTAGATCCTAGAGATAAAGTCATCAAATGGCTGGAAACGGAACGTTAAGTGATAACACAGCTTTGAGTATATACCTGTATATATATATATATTTATCAGCAAACACAAATGCTACATTATCTACATTATACAAAGTATAAATTTCATGATGCATTGGATTAGACAAGTTGGATATCCCATCCATCATACAGCAAAAATCAAGCTGTGCTGTCATATTGAATGTAAACGACATAAATGTGTTTTGAAAAACGTCAAAACCCTCGGTCGAATAGTTTATAGTATGTTACATTTATAAAAGATTTAATTTCAATTCACTAGGATGCCCATATTAAATTACTGGCTGATCATAAATTCACATATTACGTCGATAGCTAAACCACCTATACGGTTCAGGTGTTACTATGTTCTATGATTTGGATTGTCAAATAGCTTAGTTTTCGATGCTCTATATATCTTTTGACAACATATTAACCTATGTGCTGAACTATCGGAAACTTCTTTACGTTTATCGGGTTAACTATATTTATAATTTGGTCGTTCGTTTCGTCTCGCTCATGTCACAAACCAAATCAATATATATTTATGATTACAGTGTTTGTAGAATAATTTCAAAATATACATCAACATAAAGTAGGCGCTGATGATTTCGTCAGGGAATTCAAGTACAGTATTTTTAAGTTTGGCGAAGAAGAAAGCATTGTGATTCATTTTTATTCGTACCTGTCAAGTGGACTAATTATCTCTCTTTTTCCATATCTGTAAGTTAATTAGATCTTTTAGTGTTTAATTGTCACGTAGACCAATACGTAACAATAGCGAATTCAGTGAGTTAGAAATATCAGACTTTAGAAGCTGGTTCAATGGTCTAGTGGTTAACGGTCCTTAGATGAGTGGTAGATGCTCACTGCTAAATAGTCTAATACCAAGAAGAAACAGTTAACCACTGCTTATTGGTACTTACTGATTGTTAAACTCAGATCAATTCGTGATATCAAATCACCTTTTGTTTCTTGAGATACAATATCCGAACGTCTTTATGATGTAATCTCTTACAATTTTTTAAGAAATCACAATTAGTAGGAATGACATCATCCAGTAAAAAAAACATTGTTTTGCTAAATATCCTTTATTTCTAACGTAATCAATTTCTTCCGTTGTTTACAAATCAGTTGACAACATAACTTTGAATAAAAACGATCTTTTAAAACATAAGAAAAATAAGTGTTGCAAAGAAGAACACCATACTCGAATGCTCTACGGAAAATAAAAGCATCACTGTGTTATGATTTTTGCATACCATTGAACTTTAAGACGACAGATACAATGTAATAAATCACCATTTTGTAAGTAAAGTATAATAACAATTTATCAGTAAACTGTACCAACGAAGATACTTTCATTTACATGAGTAAATTGTTTTTAGTGTTTTACATGTTTTCTTATTGTTCATATACAAGATGACAAATATATTAATTGAATTGAGATGGTTTATGAAGATTGGTACTAAATTTTATTTGAATGAATTTGTCACAGTTTAATGTCGGTAGGGTACCATTAGAAACTAAGGATCAATAAACAGCTGTTTTTGTTCTAATATAGAATTTCTCTCTTGGAAGTGCACACCCTCGATTTCACCCCAGGAGCTTTAGATTGACGAAGGCCTAACCATCTGCACTACTGTGTCGGCGCCCAACTATAGATTTTTCACTTTCATCAAGTTGTGATATGCCGTGACGATCAGCTTACTAGCGACTAACTTCAGGATGATCATATGGGAAGTCCTAACTGGTACAGTTTAGACTTCTCAACAATGAAACAATTATCGCTGATGATAATGTATAATCGTCACGTTAATTCATTAAATGTACGAAACAAAATACTTAAAAATGAAAACACAAACTTTTTACTTAAACTGTATGATGTAATAACCATATAAAGATCTATATTAAATGTGTATACTTTCTTACATCTCTGTCGAAAACAAACTCTGATATTGATCTATTACTCCCAGTATATTAGATCAAATAAACTGGAAGATGTAAAAAGAGAAATCAGACAAGAGGATATCATTTGTGCAAACAAAAGTCGTGTCCTGTTAGTAATTGTTATTAGCAATTTTACCATTTAATACGTTTCATTATTTCCTACAGATAAAGTAATTCATATAAAGATACTTCTTCCAAACAACATTTCTGGAATCAGAAACGTTTTTCCGACGAAGTCATTTACATTATCTATACATATACGTATATGTGGCGAAATTTCACACATAACTGTTTATAGTTAAATACAAGTAATATTGCCAGGAAAGCAAATTATCAAAGTCATTTGAGAGGGGGACAATAAGTTTTAAAAATCAATTATGAGTTATGCAATAATCTCAGACGTAATAACACGACAGAAATAAGTTGCATAATAATCTAAATATTCACTTATTCATTTAGTTTTTAGTCTTTATGTTTTATTAAATATAACTAACTTATAATGTAGTCTAAATAACTTTTGAAAATATCATTCAAAGATAGAATTATGATTTTAATTTGATGCATTAATCGTTCAGCTGAGGAATATGAGGGCAAGAAGAACTGAACGATGCAAGGATACTTATTAATATTCAAGAAAAAATTGAAAACTAGCGATGAAATGCAGAAAAAAGTTATGGCCAAAGTAAAATGAGCGTTTGAATGAATTTCTGCTGGATACAAAATGTTGTTTTGCATTGGTGGATGTTTAAGGTCTTTGTCGTACATCCACCAATTCAAACCAACAATTACTTAGACTAGTACGTAACTTATTTCTGTCTTGTTAGTCGTTTTAAGACCATTACATAACTCAAATGACTTTCAAAACCTATTGTCCCCTTCTCAAATGACTGATAATTTCCTTACTTGATAATATTACTTGTATTTCATTACAAACAGTTATGTGTGAAATTTCGCTATATTTACGTATATACAGTTATTGTAATTGACTTCGTCAAGAAGAAAATTTCCCTCACTGATTTGTCTAAATTTAATTTCTCGATCAGTTTCTTTGACTTCTGACTTCTTTTCTAACGTAGTTATGCTAATGGTTTTACTAATACTGTTGAAATAAATAACCACATACTGAGTTTCATTGTTTTTTTCCGTCAAATTCTCTGTTAATATTTGCTGGCGAAATTTTTTAAAAGTATTTAATGATATTATAAAAATGTCCGAAATATAATTTTCCCCTCCGTTTGGAAATGGCGTTTGCTGATACTTAGTCTAATGTTAGAAAATGGTGGTCACTTAACAGATGTTAGAACTTTCGTCAATATCATTTTGTGCCTGGATAAAAAGCAGGTAGTTTGTTTTCAGTACAGTCATCCTCAGAGTCAATAGCCTTACAAACCCAGTTGTGCACTACTTAGAAGCCATAAATCATCATCTGTTAAAGTAAAGAGCATGTGTTTGGTGCAAGTATTTGATCACTGAATCTTTCAGTATATTTTTTGCATATGGTGGAACCATTACAGCACATTGATGAAAATGAATTAGTGTATCTTTATTTAATAAGGTAGTTTGAAAAACTAATATCCGTGCACAACTAAATACTTACTCTGAATTAGAGACAACTAAATTCAAATATGGTAGCAGTTTAAGTGAATGCAGTTTCTTGAGTAATGCCTGCTCAATTCTAATAAAACATGATGGATAGCATTATTTTATAGAACCCGAAATGTGTCAAAGTAGCGCAATTAACTTCCTCGTACTCTTATGGTCACTATCAGTGCACACGTCGCTGCTTTCATATTTGCTAGTTGGGATCCGCTATAATGTATATGATCACCCTTTATTTCTATCCTGTTAATTGCTAAAACTCTGCCATAATTAATTTTAGATTATATTTCGATATTCAATTTCTGGTATCATAATCAAATCTTTAAGCTGCATTTTTTCCTAAGTTCACATGTATACATAATAACTTGAAAGCACGTATATCGCCCCGTTTATGTTATCATTGACTGAAATTGATAAGGCATATATGAGCAACAAGTCACAAATAAGACTAAATGTACATCTTTGGTATCGCTTGCAGCCATAATACAACTTGAATCATCCTGTTTTATATTTGTTTGAGTAAATCAATCATTAACACCATCTGCACGTAATGTAGCATCATTTCAGAAAGCCGCTACAACTTGTTAGGACGATAAATGTCCGATTATTCAATTGAAGTTATTCCATTTCATAATATATTTTCCTCTTTCACGATCTCATATAACAGGGAGACAAACTTATTGAAATTTATTCATCTCGTATTTCATTAACTGAAAACTGGCCATGGCATTCGAAATGGTAGCAGACGTGTCTTGATTTAAAATGACTGATAGATACTAGCTGTCACAATTCAATTTCATATTAGACAGGTATTTCTTGAAATACTAAGCTTCCTAAGCTGAGAATTTTTCTCTGCAAAACAATTTATTATACTGAATCAAGTTAGTAATTCTATTTACTGTCCTATTGACAATAACTTCAATATTGGAACAATTGGTAATAGGGAAACTACAAAGACAATTTTCATACGTGGTGTGCAGTTAAACGGAATTCATCAATTCATCTAATACCTTACTGGTTATCATAAAAATCCCCGTGGACTGGACTCATGTAGCTAACAACAAGCTCATACATGAATAAATTGAAATGCGAAATTATTTGAATATTCTAAGTTGCTAATAAAGGAAGTGGAAAATAATAAGCAAATTTACTAAAACAGATGAAAAATAATAAATTATTCTAAGTAGTTGTTGAATTTGATGTCTCCAATTGACGTTAGTGAGACCCTAACTATGGCTAGGGATTGATTAATCTTATTAATCATGGATGGTCACTTCCGTAGTGTACCATACTAGGATGAAACAGTTGTCCGATACATCTTGGCTTATAATGTTTGTTTAACAGAAGTCAATTCATGATTTTCCATTGATTATCCATCCAACTAAAAATTGCAATGATAGACAATAATTTATAATTATCTAAAGTTGTCCTCAACATTTTCACTATTTACAAAATGTGTTGTACTCAGTTTACTTACTAAACGAATGCTATACATTAAAGTTTATGTATTACTAAACAATACATTTTAACCTCTACCTTCCATCATGTGTTTACTATCCTGGACGACTAGTTCCTCAACGCTGATGTATTTATAGTAGAAAATTACACAAGTCTATGGATGATAAACTAATGACTTAATTTTAACTAAATGCATCAATGCAATGGTTACCCAGTCAAAAATTTTCACATGACAACTAATCTAATTCTTACAATTATTCATTGATCTATAAATTACCAGATATATTGTTGAGATAGGTACCAAGTTTAGTTGTTTTTGCTCGTCACTGATTGATATTGGTCAGCTGACACCAAAAATCAGGGAGGACTAGACATCAATTTATTCCATTTCAGGGCTCCTTGTCAGTGGGAACTATACCATTGGTACAAGTGATTAAGCTTTTGCCGTGTGACATAAAGGCTTTAGGTTTATCTCCCCAGCAAGACCCAGAGTATGCACTGCTAAGGGATCACATACGATAAGGAAACGTCCGTATAATTGTAATATACTCCTTAGCACTTAGTACTTTAAATAGCAATGAGACGTTGAGAACGTAGAAGTATTAGTAAGATTGCATTGTAAGAACTAGCAATGGGGATTTCAAGCAATCAGCAATTAAGGGAACCCAGTAATCGAAAGAATAAGGAACCTAAACAGGATTATAATATACATATATATGCATATAGGAATGACAATGTGCCAAATATACACTGTCACAAAAGTGTGAGAATTAGACCACTAAATGACAAGTTACGTATGAGTAGGTCACCCTAAACTACCTCACAAAACAATCCAACAAAGCAAACGAGCAGACATACATAGACAGAGGGGAAATACACTAATTACGTAACATAGTAACACGTTTATAAAAGCATCATGTATAAAAGCTGGCATAAATTACATGATTGTCTTGATTCACTTGAACTAAATAGTAGAGTCTCCTACAATAATACTTCTAGGTTTTCACTGGTATTCAGCTAACATGAATAAGTGACAAACAATTACTATTACTGATAAAACGTTAAAAAAAAATTAATTTTAATCCCACTACAGTATGGTCTATGTTGTTGACCAAGGTGGAACAATCGAGAGTACAAACATTTTCGGAACACAGATAAGGTTAATGTACATGATCGGTATTAACTTCATCTGTATGTGAAACATAAACTTATATGCCAGGTACAATTTTTTTTATCACATTCAATAAATAACCCCAAATGATTAATTCATATCAAGGTGATGCGTATAATTTTGATGAAAAACTAACTAAAATGAAATTTCTTCACCCAATTGTTGTTATTATTGTTTTCGTTAACATGTCTCAATGGAATTTTTCCCGTTACCAACTATCATTGTTTTAATTTAGAATGAAATTATTAGGAATGAATATAAGTGAATCATTAGGATTTAAATACTATCAAATTAGATTATCTATCATTTCTGTTTGAGTTTCCCAAACTTATTAATTACCTTAGTCAAATGAATGAATTAGATTTGTAGAAATACAAATTTGGAAATTTATACTCTAAAACGTGATATGTCACGAACAAATGATTGTTTTCCTTTTTTTGCCCCAGTATACTGTTTTCATTATAGTCTACTACATAAACTGTTTATATTAATTATTATATTGTCTACTAGAATAATTCAAGCGTCATGCATATAACAATACAATTAGCAAAGAAATCAACAATTATTCCATGTTTGTGAAAATACTAAATGTCTCATTTTCACTGATTCTCTCCTGAATAAATAATATGTAACATTTTATTGTTGATGAATGTAAAGAAGATATTGTTTTATAATGTATTGTTGTTCCACCAAATGAATCATTTTCTTCAATGTTTGTTTTCTTCTCTTTAAATTTTGTCTCCTTTTTAAAACTTCATCTGCATTATCTATTTTCTTCTTCATTGTGTATAGATTTGCATCCGTATTTGGTTGCCTTATCCTAAGTGTATTGTCAACAATTAATGAGTATGCTGAATCAGCTGGACGAGTTTTACTTTACATGGTAAGAAATATTGTTCCAATGACTTGTCTAATTAAATGCAATTCTTTTTATTGTTCAATGATGCTTTAGATTATGCAAATTTAATTACTGAGACTAAATAATATGTAGTATATAATGGATATATAGAAATATACCTTATCAATGCATATAATATCATGCTAGACAGTCGCATACATTTTACATACCTGATAAATTCCTTGTAGTTGTCACAGACCAATGTCAGTGAGCACCAAAGAAAGCCAGGAGGCATTATGTAACATTTTCCACATAGTATGAGACTTTTCAGAAGTCCACAAATTCGATTCTACCATAGAATCGAATACAAAAACTTAAGGTCACATGAAAAACGTTTAACCCTCTGCACCAATGTACAAGGTCCAATGGTAAAATTCCCACTATTGGGGAGCACCACACTAGGATGAAGCAGCTGTCTATTTCTCCTTAGTTTTCACTAAAACACAAACGACTGGGCTTCCCACTCCGCGAAACCACCACTATTCAATATTCCGCATATATATATATGCTTGAGATTATACTAGATATGAAACAGAATAAGATCCAGTATTGATCCTACTGCAGTTTCGTAAACAAACCTTTATAAAAGTACGATGGCTTCTCATAATAAGAATAAAGCCTTCTGATCCGCACTTCTATCTAAGCTGTTTCTCCTACTTTGTAATTCTTCTGTTAGGTTTTTAAATTTTACCTTTTTCACTTGCTTACTTTTTTCTCCATTTTTTGCAAAGTTGCTTTTGTACTCATGAAGCAAATATATTTCTGGTGCTTATTTATGCGAAACTTTATGTACTCATATAAATAAATAAATAATAATTGGGTCCGGTATCTAGTGGTTGATATTTCCATATCAGGAGGAAAGAGCCTTTCAGTGCCTTTTGGTTCTCAATAGGTTTATAATCAGAGCTGATTCGTCAAAAAAAATCGACAGTTCATAATCTTTGTAGTTTTCGATGCAATGTTATCTTAAACATCCAACACGTATTAATGAAGGTCTAGTGTTAAGGTTTTGAATGTCATTACTATTTTAGAAGTACTTCTCGTCGGTAAATAGTATCGAACTATTCCGTTCTAATTTGTGGTTTTTCGGTACTTAAGACATGATGTTCACAATGTCACACCAAGAATTTCTGCTCTTGTAGCCAGGTGCATAAGGTATTGCACTTCAGTATAATCACTTGAATATATCTATGGTCGCTAAATGTTACAAAAACAACAAGTGAAGACTCCTCATATATATTCCCCTCCGCCTGGATAAACAAGGCTCAAAGAGAACCACAACTAATCATTAGTTCACTGGTCAGCAGCATGGTTTATGTTAATAGGTTTACTAACTGTTTCATTCTTACTGAGATGCGTAAAACATATAGTTCCAGATAAGAGTTTAAGTGCAACATTATCCTATCTGTACTATGGGCGTTTAGCTGCACAAGTACTTTAGTTATTAACAATAAGCATCAGTCACTAAGTTTAAATTGTAATGCAATAAATCTTTACGAGGGTAATCGAGGGGGATCACCACCTATGAGTCCAATACTAGGGCGGAACAGCAATCTAATACTCCCTGGTTTTGAATGATACCCAACCAGTAACAAAGTTTGATGAATACAGACAACTAAAATCTAATTGCAACAACTGAGGGAGAGTTAGAGTTAGTAGGCAAAATGTTCGCCATCTTTAAATTAACGGTTGCCTAGGAACATCCGGGATTTTAATATACAACAGGATAATCAGTTAGGTAATAACACGATAATAATTAAGGTCAAAATTAATTAGGCCAAAGTGATTCATATAGAGGTCGAAGTACATTATTCAAGTTAGTTTTAGTGATTTACTAATTGCTAGTTAAAAGATAATTATATTGTCATTGCTGTGTTTTGTAAAGATTGGTATAGCCAAAGAACAGATTATAAGGCAAATTCTCTGGTTATTTTATTGACGGAAGTAATTTTAATTGTTTCAGTAGTACCGATAATATTTCATGATCGTTTACCGGTAACAATACTATATAACGGTATTGAAAGATTTTTTGGACTTGCATGGAGAATGATAAGTCGATAGTAAATTCATCAGAATCGCTGCTTAGGTGATTACGATAATAAACGACTTAAGGCTTTCCCACGCCTGGTAACTGCGAAACGCCAAAAGTTTAAAATAGCCGTCAACAGCATAACGTACTTTTATATTCAGATTAATCACGATTTGAGGTTGTTATTTGTCGCCAGGTTTATTGTTTGGCTGAGAAGACTGTCTTAAACATGCAGGATAATATACAGCCACATCATAGTCAATCAATGGAATTATGCCATATTATAGTGACTACATTATATTACCCATAATTGCGCTTATTTGATTCCCGTTTTGTTAAACAGTTGTATTTGGAGGTACTGTAAAATTGAGGACACCTGAAGTGTTATGCTGGATGCATAGATTGCAGACCGTTTGGATGTTTACGATGTCGACTGGGTGTATACGAAAACATATTCTAGAAAATATGTAGTAGAAGTTGAGGTTAGTAAGTGATACAAAAATGTAGTTAAGATTATGTTTGAAACGATAACATAACTATAGTTAAGTATTTTTAGTTAACAAATTGAAAACTATTTAAGTATTTGTAAAGGCAAGGCATAAAACCGTATAAGGTAGCTAGCAGATATGACAAGGATAACAGATTATACGTTAATGTGAGATAATACAGAATAAATACTGAAAAATATAAGGTATTATGGTGACTACTTCGTCCTAGATTTAGAATTTTATAATATTGCATATAACTGCCTTTCATGTAATCGAAAATTGAATCATTTGGTTACTTAGTGTTTCTGCTTCATACAGATCAATCGGAAACTTATCGCTCATCTTTGAAATTTGTAAGTTAGTTACACTTTAACTCAATTCTCCATCATTTATACAGTTAAGTAGCACGCCTGTAATTCTTCAGATACTTTCAATTTTTAAACAACTAATTAATTAGTCGAACTTGTTTGTACCTTCCCGTTGATTAGTCACGGACTGCATTTGAACAGTCACTGTTGCCGTATGTGCATCATGAGTGAATTGCCTCGATATATCGATAATTCACAAGTGTTATTTGAATTGGATTGTGACTGACCAGCGAAATCCAGGACGCGTGTTTTGTCCCATTTAGGATTCATTGGTTGGATGTACCTACATCCTAGTGTTGATGTTGACACCAGAACTCGAACTCACTTCGTTTCGTACCAAACGCTACCGCGTTCACCACTAGACTACTGAGTCCAGCTAAAACGAACTGAGTTCGAATCCTGATGTGAGTCCAAAATAGAATAAAACGTGAGTCCTTGATTCCGCTTGCTAGTCATAATCTAACTCAAACAGTTATTACTTAATTGTTTACCATTCTTCAATAGACAAATATCCTTTAAAAATGAAAATATATACGACTGTGCAGCTATAGTAAGCGATATCGTCTAATAGAAAATTTTCTTCGCTGTATCATTGCTATTTCTTTTATTTATTCACACTAATCTCAAATATATATCTGTGTACATTCCAAACTATGGTTTTAACTTCTTGTGAAAAAAAGATTAGTTTGAAGAAGTTACTACGTCAATTCCTTCAGTTAAATTTACTCAATAAACGTTACCCGATAAAAGCTACTTTTATGTTAGACTAATTAAAGTTATTTATGATCTAAGTATTACGAATTTCATCATGGTCACTTATGAATAATGTCGTCATAAGAATTAATACAACAACCAGTCTTAATTCGCAAATATGTATTTCATACATACTAAATCCAAACCACACAATAGCTCAATTAGGATAGTAAAATCAATACGCAACAAAGTTGTAGGTATAGAAATAATCAACTCTAGTTTGTGAGCGGGAAACGAAATAGTAATGAATAGAAGTCAACAAACAGCAGTGCGAAAGAGAGGAATATAAGAATAATAGATACAACGTATCCAAAACATTAAAAAATCTCCTGAAGAGTAGTTCTTAGGGTATTTTTATTCTTTAAAGACGGTTCTTCATAACACACTGAATTATATAAAATAATAACAAGAACTCCAGAGTAATTATTTTTAACAAAATTCAACAATCTACTCTCAAAAAACCATAAATTTCTTGTACTTCCTACTAACTTAAGTAAAACCTAATTAAAACAACTAATCAGAGTTCTGAGTGATAATATGATCTTTGATCTCAATAGTTTGGTTGAAAAAATTTTATTGTCTTTCTGGATGGTGTCACTAACGTCTACATCATGAATACATGAGTTTTCTTAATTCAATGTTAAGTCAATTGATTGACTCTGTTTTTGATTGATTGTCTTTATTTAAACTTTTATTCTTGTGGACAGCTTTCTTGTTTAATCTTTGATCATCTGTTTGAATGATTTCATCTTTAAACATTTTTGAGCGAATCTATGGTGACAGGTTTATCAATTGGTAGCTTATATCATTTTTATATTTCTATGATTACGATATCATTTTCAAAATCTGCCCCATCTAGAATTTTAACGTTTCTCTAATCAAATTTATGCCCTCCTTTAGTGACTTACTTTAACATCAATGTTAGTTTCACTCCATATATGAAGGTAAACGTCTTCTTTCTGCAATACAATGTTCAAAGAATTCAGTATAATTTATTTTATATTTCAACTTTACCGTACTCTTGTATATTTCGATCTGTATAGTATGGAATTTATACATATATACCACATGTTTAGTTAATAAGCTAATTGAAAGAATGTAAACTAATGTAAATTTAAGCAATTAACTGTTCTAGGTGAGATTCTAAGATGAAATATAAGTGGTAACAATCTTCTAATTAACAGGTGATAATTAACTGAATTTATATATCTTCATATAAAAGTCAATAACAACAGGGACTAAGGATAAAACTAGGTCAAAACTGAAAGTAAAAGTGATAAGATTATCAAAACTATAAAATGTATAAATATTGGAGGGAATAAGAACAAATTTACACAAACACGCACATATATGGATGCATGAACAATGATGAACAAACTTAAGGAGACGAGGAAGAAGAAGAGGATGTTGCTCATTTTCTTAATCAAATGTTTTTTCCATAAAAAAAATAGCACCTTCTACAAATTGTTGAAGCGTAAATAAACAAATTTAAGGTCTTAATTGGTAAAAGGCCACTTTATTTATAACATTGGTTAGTTAGTTCGAATGTTATTATTTATATATGAATTTTTGTTTACAAAACATAAACTAGAGAAGATCTGTCTTCTAAATTAAACTCCTTGAAAAGGCAGCTGTAAATTATATGATGACTAGATTTGTGGTAAGAAAAGTTAGTGCAATACTGGTACTTAATCGATGATTGGTCTGCGCGCTGAGATCATCTCTTCTGCGTATACAATTTTAATAAATGCATTTATTTTAGTGAGTGTGGATTGTTACAAAAGCACATTTGTTGACTTGAAATGCTTGTTAAGGAACTTTATGAAATATTCATTGTAGTAAGAATCATCAGAATATACTCTCAACACCAAAGATTTTACTAGACAGTTTGTCTCTGAGATTGAATACTAACTGATAACGTGAAAATAATTGTCCTGCTAGGAAATTTTGTAGTGAATAAAACGCAGAAGTGAACCGTCTTCATTTCGCGTTACGTTTATTGGCAAGAAAACTTGTGATACTCTGTATATATTGTATGAGATGAGCTGTTTTGAGACAACTAGATAACTAAATAGTTTGATCTTTGGTATTATATACGACCAGTGTCTCCAACATATCTTCAGTACGTATGTAAATACCGAGCCTGGCAGACTGTCTATCGACTTGCCTCATAGTGCCTGACAGTGATTATCATCAAATTAAAACTGAGCATCCTTTGAGCACAACAGCATTAATCATGTTAGCTTTATCTTTAAAAAGTTAATCACATCAGCAAAACTGGATACAACATCATTATTGAATAATGATTCTACACTAAAATAAACCGTTTCGTCACTGCTGAAGTTGGTGTTCTCTGTTTTTTTAACAAATTCACCTATGTCCTTCAAGCAGTGTAACCTTAGTACTTTTCTTATAGGCTTATTTATATGATCAAGCTATTGAGAGAGATTATAACATGGTGAGGCAGTGATTAATCTGATGGACTATAGGGGACTAATCGTATAGTTAGATCACTGTTAATATCGGGTATATTAGAATGCCATCTACTAAATTTCATAAACTGTATAGTCTCTGATCAAACAATTGGTTTTATTATAAACTTATGCAAGCCCAAGTTATATGATTCTCATTTGAAGATTAATAAGCTTATTATATGTATAGTAGTTTATTTAAATAATGTATTTACCTCAAATTCCTCTACTTATATGATAAGTAGATTTGAACCGGTAATGGTAGAATTTGTAAAGAATTTGTCGAGATCAGTATTCTTCGTTTAAATATCTTCGTTTTCAAATAACAGATAGAAACTTGCTTTTTTTCTCACATCAATCTCATGGTCCCCTACACGTGATTGAAACCATAAACTCTATGAGTTTATCATAAAGACAAAAGCACCACAAGTTAGCTGATTAGGAACTCATTCCCTAACATTTTGTAATTCGTCTCATTTGTTACGTAGCATGATACATATTTGTTACTATAAGTAAGTGATTGTTCTATTACTAGGTTGATTAGCCTCAAGCATTCAAGTAAGCCAGTGGATTTTTGTAACGCTATAATAAACTACGTTTTATTATACAAGGAATGCATAGAAACCCCTAATTGATTTGTCTGGTTCTAACGAACTAATGTTTATAGTAGTATCTTTAAAGACAGATTACCATCAAGTACATTACTGATGAATAACAAATATTATTCATAAAGTGGATTGTTTAAAAAGCAACTAAAGAAAACTTTTAACTATAAAATAATTCGTTTACAGTAGTTCATAAAATTAGGCTACTAGTCTCTAAAATGAAACTAATGCAACCAAATCAGAGCAGCATATTCGTTGTGATTTCTAAATCAAACGTTTAGCGACATATTAGCACTATAGCCAAGAAAAGACATAAAAGTTTTGAAATGAATTAAACATTAGGTAAGTAGAATATTGAATTAAATAAGAATATAATTAACATCGTACAATTTAATAATCTTCTGAATATTATTCTAATTATACAAACATGGAACAACTTATCATTTCCTAATGATAACAATGTGTCATGGTTTGCTACTGTCAGTCTCACAATAATATGACGGAAACATTTAAAAGAATTCTAAAACAATATGAAATTTAGCTGTTCCACAAAACAAATAATATACTTCAAAATGCTTTGGTTAGAACAAAAGAGAAGATTCCATTAACCTCTACACAAAACTATCTTTTACAGGTTAGGTTGTGTCACTTGGAATGCGTCCACATTTGTGACTCTTCTCTATAAATCATGACTCGTTCCAAACAAAAACAAAATGATACTAAACGATCTTCACGTATTCTCTTTTAAAGCTTGAAAATTCGCAAATCGAATTAATAATAGTAGTATAAGCATTTCACAATAACCATAAAATTGACATCAATTATCTAGATTAGTTTCTCTAATTATAAGAAAGGCGAGTAACTAAATCATGTCATATTTTGCTAAGCACTACTGAACTAAATAGAAGGGAATGCGTTGTTATTCATTCTACTTGAACCACCTATCTATATAAACAATTACAACTAAATGCTTACAAATTTCTTACATGTTGAGAGCATAGAAATTGCCGTCATTCTGCCTATTTGTCATATCATATTTTCATATCCGTTGATAGTTAAAAAAACACGTAAACATACAAAAATGTCATCGTATGAAATATATTGATGAATAATGACAAAATTACAAGGTGGCCAGACTTTAATATGATTTTATTAAATATTTTGATTGTGATAGTTTGCATCCTATTACGTAAACTTAAGTCAATTTACGTTGGTTATTTTTCTCTGACGTAGTCATGACAAGCTAGTATTTTCGGTATTTGACCGTTGGAATATTACATATACACTACTTTATTTTGCGTTTATCGATATCCTTAATAAAATATTCAACAAGGTGAGGTATTGTTGAGCGGTGTCTATGTAAATAGATGGTGGATGTGAATAAAGACATAACTAAGTGAAGTGAATGAAAATTGACTTGAAAGTTTTATTGTACTGTAACTTACTGACATCTAGCATGTTTTGTTAAATTGTTACGCAGTATGGAACATTTTATTCACGTTTTGTCTTTAATTGAAAATACTTTCAGACTGATTATGTATTTATTACTTCAAAGAAAATAGAAAGAAGTCTTCCAGTATTTAATGTTGTGGGTATTGATGAATTTGCTTATGTATCAAGCATTATTGAAAATACAAAGGCATTGGATAATTATTTTTCCTAAATAAAACACCATTCAGCACACTAGTGGCTAAATTCAAGAGATAATTCCTGAAATCTAGTAATTAATCATAACCAGTACAATGAAATTAAATAGGGCAACCAAGTTATTCATTGACTTCAGTGGATGAGTTAATGCAATATATAGTAGATTGAATAAAGTTGGAAATATCGATTACTGGGAAGTGTCTTAGTAGTCAAAGGGTTTAATTGTCCTTTTTATAAGTTGAAGTTTCTGGGCTCGATCTCTGGATATAGTGTTTTATTTTATGGATTTTTAATAAAAGAATTCATTTAATATGTTTATCAAACAAATGAACAGACTGACTAGATTTAATTTAGCAGAAGCAAAGTTTTCCATCAAAATGCCTATTTAGTTTGACACTTACTTCGTCAGTAATAAGCTGATAAATTGTTATTCTCTATTCAATATAAACTATTTACCTGATTATATTTCAAGACGATCATTTTAAAATAGAGCCTCTATATGCATACTTTAATTTGAAACTTTCAGTTCTTGACACAAAGTGGGTCACATCATAATCTCAACTACAAATTAACCAATGTAAATCCTTATAGTAGAATGTAAACTTGATTCATAATTAGACTGGTTTATAGAACAAACATCTAGAGGTGAATATTTACTGAAATTTTGTTACTTCTCTGTCTCTTAATGAATATTAAAATTACATATATTCCTATCTCAACCTTTAGGTTATAGTTTTCACATTGATAACAACCTAGAGTATATACATACATCCATACGTACATATACATATACAAAGCTCATTATGCAATTTTTTATATTGGTGATACATATAATATAGTTTAATAATTCGGGAACTTCAAAGAGTTGGTGATTTTGTCAATATTATCTTATTTTCTACAATATGGAGTTTGGTATATATTGTTAGATAATGTAACTAATACATAAATGCTATTTAAGAAAACTAACGACAAATTACGAACAACATTTTTTGTTAATGCGTTAGTTTCTAAATTTTTTTCTGTTTATTGAATATTCACTTATCTATTCCTGAAAAAAAAAATATTGTTTACATATTTAAGATAAGACTGTATTTGTGATTCTTCAGCTCAATTCTTCTGTGAACTTCATTTGAAGAAATTAGTTAGTTTTTCAAATAAACAGTTTAAACAGTCGCTTCTATTGACAAATAAGATACTTTAATTTGAAACTTTCAGTTCTTGACACAAAGTGGGTCACATCATAATCTCAACTACAAATTAACCAATGTAAATCCTTATAGTAGAATGTAAACTTGATTCATAATTAGACTGGTTTATAGAACAAACATCTAGAGGTGAATATTTACTGAAATTTTGTTACTTCTCTGTCTCTTAATGAATATTAAAATTACATATATTCCTATCTCAACCTTTAGGTTATAGTTTTCACATTGATAACAACCTAGAGTATATACATACATCCATACGTACATATACATATACAAAGCTCATTATGCAATTTTTTATATTGGTGATACATATAATATAGTTTAATAATTCGGGAACTTCAAAGAGTTGGTGATTTTGTCAATATTATCTTATTTTCTACAATATGGAGTTTGGTATATATTGTTAGATAATGTAACTAATACATAAATGCTATTTAAGAAAACTAACGACAAATTACGAACAACATTTTTTGTTAATGCGTTAGTTTCTAAATTTTTTTCTGTTTATTGAATATTCACTTATCTATTCCTGAAAAAAAAAATATTGTTTACATATTTAAGATAAGACTGTATTTGTGATTCTTCAGCTCAATTCTTCTGTGAACTTCATTTGAAGAAATTAGTTAGTTTTTCAAATAAACAGTTTAAACAGTCGCTTCTATTGACAAATAAGATACTTTAATTTTAATATTTTACTAATAAGTTCTAGATAATTCTTATAACTAACATTTAAAAATTTACATAATGACTGAAGTTCAAAAATTAACTTCAAAGAATGAATGTCCCAAGTTCAACCTTCAGAGAGGTTATTAATGCGTACTACCTGGAATTTCCATAATAAAATGAAGCAACTTCTCAAAGGCTTTGTAGCTGTTAACAGTTGTCCGACTACAAAAATTGCTTAATATAAATCACAATTAGGGGAGTTTGTAGAGATAGTTAACTGTTAATTTCAATTTTGATATCACGAATTGATCTGAATCAGACAACCATTGACCACCTGGTAGCACTGGACAGCTGTTTCGTCCTAGTATTGGACTTCTCGGCAGTGCGCATCCACGACTTCGTCGGGGATCGAACCCAGGACCTTCTGGCTCTGCATCTAGTTCGATAATTCATGGTTGAGAAATTCTCCTTTTGAAATTAATATGCATGAGTATTATTGTTATTATTATTATTCCTTATATTAATCCAGTTGTTAACATGTTATACCTTATTTCGTAATTACATTTACTTGATTAAATTACATTAAACTATTTTTTTCTGGATTATATAAGTAGTATATGTTGGTTTGATCGAAAAAGCATCTATTTCCAGTAATGACAAAATTTTAATTCATAAATTAAATAGATAAAATTTTAAGATACACATTAATTAGATACACATTTTAATGTTGTTTACATGATAATAAATAACAGTTACGGAAATTGAATTTATCATATAGTTTGAAGTTGATAAGAAATATAACTAACTATTGACTCAATTACATTGAATCAATCAGTTTTGATGTATATGAAGAAAAAGCGCTTGGATACTTGTATGTTTATTAATACAGGAAGAGAAAGAATAAATATAGAGATTGGAAATAGATGAATAGATAGATGCTTGTCGTCAAATGAATGCATGAATATACTGTACAGTAATCCGACGTTGATTTTCTCTATCTGTAACATATGGGTTATGAGAGTGGAAGATGTGCATACTATACAAGTCTTTGGTTACAGATTTCCTTAAAGCAGAGAGCGTTTTAAGTAGAATGACTGGATGACATTATCCAATTTTGGCAGAGGGTAAATAATCGATTGATAATATTACAAACCATCATTGATTGCTGTTTTCGGGACACAACATGTGTGCCCGACCACTGCCTATATTAGCGAATCATGTTAGCTGATGCTGAAGAAGGTTAAAAGAAAGCTAAAGTCTATGAAACTAAAACATGACATCAGTCATTGAAATCACTGATTCTTTTTTGATTCGTGTCTGTAAATGCAGATCACTTGGCTGATCCTCGGATTATAATGGTACTCATTGAGTAATTTGGCTCAGTGTCAATTATGGTAATATAGATGCATTCACTACATATCTTTCAGCAAGTTGTGAGTTTGAGCATAACTTCACTTATCTTACTAAGCCATGGTCCTAATGTTAGACCTACTTCGTTATCATTACTGCAACCCTATTTCTATGCTTTGTTTCATTTTGATTACGTGATCTCGTCATGGCAGTTTCTTATGGCAAATTAGTGTAATACACAACTGTATACAATTTCAGTTTATTTATAACTGATGGACAGACAATATTAATGATAATAAAAGCGTAAAATTTAGTTATACTGAGTTCTTTGAGCTGGATGATTTAATTGCTGAGCTTTCATCGTGATTCTGGATAACTTTATCGGCGTAAAAGTCTGATTGCAGTAAGCAATGAGATTTTCACTTTTCAACTTACTCTATCAGACGTCTAAGCCAATGAAGTCGTTAAAAATAAGAATGAAAACACACCAACTAAAACATCCATCTTAGAGAACTCAGTATTACCAAAACAATCCACCTGAACTACAAATCTGCTCAATCATCTTAATAACTTAATTCCGTAACATATATCAGATTATTCTCAGGACAAAATGAAATATCCTAATTCGTTTTTAACAATAATTTACAAGGCATCTGTGTCGCATTAATATTTCTCTTACCATCAAATGATAAACAAGAAAGAGAATACCATTATTCTGCGGTATTGTAGTGGTTAGCTCCATGATAGTATGTAAGTTATGTTATGAAAGTATATGAATAGTTAATTTATGCAGTGAACATACATAATTAATTAGTTAATAGAAATCAAGAATACAAAGATTTATTACAATATTTATAGTCAGAATGTAAACACACCTATCTTGAAACTTCGAGAAGTACTTCATCTATGAATATTTAATAGCTAGTTAACATTTTTCATCAAACCCATATCGTATGGAATATCCCATTATTTTCTAAACAGTCAGGTAAGAACACCAATTACTTGTTGTTATACACTCGCTGATTATACGTATCTGAAGGCAGTTAACAAGACTAATGTTATGTAGTCTATTTGCTGTAATAATCAATTAAATGTTTCATGAAAATTACAAATTATATAACATTTGTGTACAAGATATTAGAAGATAAATAGTTTTCTACACTTTTTCACTTATTCTACCAAGGAACTTGTAATACTATTTTGGTTTTTTGCTGAGTATTGCCTACGTTTATGGAGTGCCGGTTGCCGATCTAGATATCAAACATGGCGTGGTAGATTGCACTTTGCAAGACGACCATTCTGTATTGTAGGTAAGTTTTTAGAATTAAAAAAAGAATCTGAGGTGTGAGAAAATTTGAATGATGTTATTATTATTGAAACCACTACCATTACTTTTAATCACTAATATTTATGAATATTGAAATGCTGAAATTAAATTACTTATACTGAAATACTGTGTATCATATGATGTTAATGAGAATACGATTAACAAAAAGTACCTAATTTAATGATAGTTTATAATTAGGAACGAAATAGTTCTAAACTGATTTAATTCCTCCTTTAAGACAGTATTGAGAATACAATGGTTAAGGAGGATGATTTTTGATAAAGCTGAGTTATTTCACAACTAACTTGTCATTATCTTTCTGTGAAATATTATCTGTGTTGAATGATGATAACCTGGCTTAGAGAAATTACTTTCAGTACAAACTGTTTTCTATATATTAAAACATATCAGACAATTAATGTTTCTTATGAATATGATTAATTATTTGATATGGTTTCATCTAATTGCACAAAACGTTAATAGTGAACAAAAGTCAATGAATGAATAATAAAAAATCCTCTAGTTATGGTTTTCAATTTATGTAGAAGATTACAGAAATCAGATAAAGTAAAATTGTGAGGTTATTCTTTAGTGTTATTTAATGTACGACAGTGATATCATCAATACATGATATCATCATTGACGTCGACAAATACGTATTTGTTTATGCATGATCGAGTGAGGTTAAGCGTGAACCATTTGAAAGCCATGCTAAATCGATTTAAATAAACAACAAACATGGTTTCATGAATTTACCTCTACCTTTAATTTTGCCTGAAAGGCAGTACAAATTTATTATTCTGAAAACTTGAAGCTTTTATAGTAGTTTGTATCATTTGTAATATTAGACTAAATAGTTGAAACAAATAAGACTAACGAATATTTAGTTGAATCAAGTTACTACTTTAAATATTTTCAATACATAAAACAATACGAATTTAGTGCATATTTGTACTAAACCAATTAATAGTTTTCAACATCACCTATGTCCTTAGTGCTTTCAAAATCAAAGAGAATGCTAAAGTGTGACCAGTGGTTTAGGTAAACTTAAACACTAGTTATTAAGGATACGATACACTATTGGCATAGTATCGACTTCTGAGCAAGGAAAATATGGTGATCCCTAGTGATCTGACAACATTTCTGTTATGATCACTCTTTGATCTAGTATAAATGTGTTAAGGAATGATGACATTTCATTGAAGCAGTCGATTAAACTGTTATATATTTAAGTAATGAAGGGTCTTTGTAATGTAATGTTTTTTTATAGGATGTTTATTACAAATTGATTGCATTCTGTTAAGTTTGAAGTATACAAAGAAATTTTCATCACAATCTGATGTTAGAGGGACACCGTTGAAAACCATGTAACACTGTGTAGCGGTTTTGTCTTTGTATGTTGCTCACTGAAATGCGCATCCTCGTCTCCTCCAAAATATTGAACGTAGAATCATCAGGCTTAGGTGTAAACTAATAACCGTCTGAACCACTGATTGACATCCAATATTAGGATTCCTACATCAGTCAATTAATAACATAGTATGACGACTAGTCAATGCCAATGGCGATAACTGTCTTACTAACGACATGTCTGAATTCTGTCAGTTACGATTTCCCACTAAAATTTTAGGAATATCTTAAAGTTTTTACGAGTAATCTGATTATATTGATTGAGTTAGGGGGAAGACATAGTTTTGTAGATATGAGTATTTGAATTTTTGTTTGTCGCAGATTGATCTTGGTATGAACTACTGAAGTTTCCCGTACTGGGTCGCATCATCTTCCCAGTTATGAATGGTTATTTTTAACTGAATCCGATCGAGATCAATCTATGACAAATACAAATATCACTATAAAATAACCGTAACTCAAATAAAATATAATGAAATAATCAAATTTCTTCCTTTCATCCGTGAATTCTGCCTGTATGAAAATAGTGACTAAAGAAACATTTTGATTTAATAATAAAAGTATCATTGCTAAGACAATTTTGCAGAAATCTGTCTCATCTTTTGTGTGTGTCTTTCATAAACTGACCTCGAATGTATGCTGTTAGAAACAACGGAACAACAGACCCCTCACACCCATCAATAATTAACACCTAAAAGCTTTAAGAATAACAGAGAACGCTTAATCATCAGCACAACTGGCTCCGATGATAGGGTATTTGCTTCAAGAAACTCATAATATGGTTCATCTAATATTCAATGTTATCCGTGAAATTTGTGTCGCTTACTGATTGCCTTAACTTCACCAGTAGTAATCTCTCACTGGAACTTCTAGAGGATCACTGAAAAGTCATCCAACAGTGATTGGACAAAATTAAAAAACTGATAAAATTTTATGGCTAGGCATTTACCTGGATACATGAGAATACCAGGGTTTGGCTCAATGACGAGGTTGAAAATGATCACCTCTAATGAGCTTCATGCTAAGACAAAACAGTTGTCCAGATTTTACTGGTTTTCGGTGTTATCAAACCTAGACCTATCTCTGATGAATACAGACAACTAAGTCATCATTGTTTTCGTTTACCAACACATACTCTGCTTCATGCATTTTCTAAATAATTATGTAAAATTCCTGAGTGAATTACAAACGGCATACTTTGAATAATTTACAATTTAAAACATACCATCAACTTTATACAACTGGTTCTAGAAAAAGATTAGTGAACCGTGTCATTAGACAAATTATCGGAAATTAGAGAAGTATAACGAGCCATCTAGTGAAATGATAAATCGTTTACTAAGAGAATATGTTGACAGTAGAGCACATTTAAATCCTCTATTTCTAATAAATGCTTAGGTGAAATCCGTTTTAAATTTCAAGTTGAATAAGCACTAAAAACACTCTTGGTAGATTATTGAATCATTCCTGAAATTCTTGGCGGAAACTGTAGTTGACAATTCAACATAATACATGAATAATATAAGTTAAAAATGTTTAATTATTTGTTTCGTAAGATGTTTTCTTAAGTGAATGTTTACTTCGCTGTCTGTCTTTTGTAAAGTGATCCCTAGCGATGCCACCAGTTTGTGCTACAGATGCGTCCCAAACTAAAACATAACAGTGATTGATTGTTGTGGAGGCTGTTGAATTCGAATTCCGTACCATAAATTGGTCCGCGTTTGGAAACCATTAAAAAAGCCAGATAGTACTGAACAGTTGTTTCGTCCTAGTATAGTACTCTTCAGCAGTACGAATACACAACCTATCCAGCAAGTTGAGCTACAAGCTTTCATGCTTCTCGTCAATCGCCTAGGTGTTAGACCACTTAGTCAGCTTCCCATGGTTGAAATATCTAACCCAAACAAATCAGTGATATATTTGAACGACTTCATTCACTGTTATCAGTCGACATAACAGCTACCTAACGCCGAATGCTTTGAAAAATCGGTTGTTGATATAAACTATGTTTTACATAAACTAGCTTTTACTTTAAGCATGACTTGCGTGTTATCTAAATGAATTAGAGCAATTATGTCACTACACTTTCATTAGTAGTTTTTAGTTTATTTCAGCTCAATAACATCATGAGTCAATATGCATATGTCATATATATAAGATATATATAGTATATAATATATATATATATATATATATATATATATATATATATATATATATATATATATATATATATATATATATATATATATATATATATATATATATATATATATATATATATATATATATATATATATATATATATATATATATATATATATATATATATATATATATATATATATATATATATATATATATATATATATATATATATATATATATATATATATATATATATATATATATATATATATATATATATATATATATATATATATATATATATATATATATATATATATATATATATATATATATATATATATATATATATATATATATATATATATATATATATATATATATATATATATATATATATATATATATATATATATATATATATATATATATATATATATATATATATATATATATATATATATATATATATATATATATATATATATATATATATATATATATATATATATATATATATATATATATATATATATATATATATATATATATAAGTACAGTACACCTTGGTTAGCAATAATCCACTATTTCCTTCTTTAAAAAAGCATTTTCAAAATAGATTCCCTTATTGATTGGTGCCATAACAACAATGTTATTTTATTTAATCATTAACAGATGTCATTGTGATTGTCGCCAGTGTCGTTGTCCTTGCTGTAGACAGCGATAGAAATATGTTTGCAGCTAGTGCATTAAGAGGATTAAGATTTTTTCAAATTCTACGTATGATACGGATGGATCGTAGAGGTGGATCATTTAAATTATTAGCATCAGTTGTATGGGCACATAGACAAGTAAGTTGTTGTCATTTGTTCTGTTTTGTACTTTCAATATTAAAGTCTCGTAATCAATGAGTTATAATTTAGTATACAGATAAGTTCAAACCATAGCAGTTAGAATAGTAGTAAACATGTCCTGCATGGAAGTGAAAATAACAGACCATACAAGTGACTAATTGATATTGAACTAATCCAAATCAAGTAGATTTTGTTTCATTTGCCGGTCTACACTCTCCAACTCCAAGTTTATATTTAAATACTATTCCTTTAATACATTTATTTACATGATAAAACACTTCAATGGGACACCAATCTATTAGAATCCATATACTTTCGTCAAGTCAAGTAGATCATACCGAACAGCTAGTTAAGTCTGAACATCTTATGGTTAACTGCGAAATTGCACATGGTACATTTACGTGATTATTTGAAATTAGCGGACAAGTCAAGAAAATGAAACAATCAATTTTAGGTTAAATTTTCAGTGTAATATTTCCTATATGAGTATCAATGTTAAGTTTTAACCTATTTCAACATTCTCGACATGACTGGGAAGCTTTCAAGATTTTACACCGACAACTAATAAGAAATGAAACAATAAGGTATAAACAATTTCAGATTATTTCAACCAGTAACCGTATTGCAAATATACCAGTATAACGCATTTATTACTAACGTTTACATAATTGTTGAAAATAAAACATTCTATTCAATCAACGGTCGAAAGAACCTTACAGAATCTTGACGTGAAACTATCCGAAAATTACAAATACTCAAGTGTTTTGTGCCGGAGTAGTATGCAGAATTAGCAGAATTAGGCGTAACATTAACATGACATCATAAATGACCACAGAAAAATCAATTAAAGCGATCTGATTGATGTCTCGTTTTGCTTCATATAATAAACGTTAAACATTTGTTAGCAGAATAAAAATTTATAGGAGAATAATAAGTCTTTCTGGATTCTTACATAATGTTATTATATCATCCCTAGACGTTTCCGTCATTTTGTATTCATTCAGTGAGTAGAAATATTTTTTAACTGTTTTGATTAATGTATCTTCAATTGAATGTAACTGTCTTCTACGAACATACCGATTGCTGACTAACATACCCAATCAAATGAAAAATATAATGAGAGATACGGTTTGAAATGAAATCTGTGGTTATAAACACAAATAATCCACTAAATGAAGGCGAAAATTGAAAAAAATCCTATAATTTAGCGAACTTATTGGTCTATGAAAACGTTATAAATAACATCAAACCAAATATTTTAAAAGAAACACTCTACGGGATTTAAATTTAACGATAGTAATACTTAACATATAATTATAAATATAAACATTTTCGTCATTAATATTATTTTACACTTGATTAACATGTTTACTTCTATATAAACTGTCCTCATTTCAAATGCTCCAGTCTATTAGATAGAATTGTAAAGTTGATCAATTAGAATCTTGCAGTATCTAGTTATATAAGGGCTTTAAGTAAATATATATATATGTACATACATATACTTATATATATATGCATGTTTATATATTTGTATGCGTTTGTTTCCATATATATGGAATAGTCAGTGACCACTTGACGTCATAAGGTCGGTGCCGTTAATGATATCAACAATCAGTACTGAATAATCATTCCAAAGATAAATTCAATTCCATATAAACAATAACCACTGAATTAAATAAGCCACCACCCTACCCCTTTTTACAATGATTGTGTAATTAAACCGCTATGAACAATTTATGTTTTATTTTTGTTTTGTTGATAATTATGTTGTTTCTCATTTTTATTTCATATAAATAACAGATAAATCTAATTTTCATTATTGATTATAACGAAGTCAATAAAAAATTAAACAGACCACTAACTATGATAACCATGTATTTAAGTCTCATGTTTATCTAATCAACACAGATATATCCACTTAATAAACTATAATTCATGATATATATTCTGTATCGAAGCCTCTATTAAATGTATATCTGTATACATTTGTATGATTTAATCTATATTTAATTAGTGTCGCTTTATCGACATTATGATAACAATTGATCCTATCTGGATTTATTATTGTTATCGTTATAGTTGTTATTGTTCCTCTTGTTAACTTTCTTCTATGTGTTTGTTTATTTTATTGACAAATTCTTCGGCTTTCTCTCACTGTATGTTCCATACCTCACCGTTACTGTTATGTCAGATGATAAGTATGAATCTATATCTGTTTTCTTAACAAATTCACTATGTTATATATTCTACTGATTCAATTTCCCTTTCATTGTCTCTTTTTGCCTCTTTTTTCTTTATCTAGGAACTATTTACAACGGTGTATATTGGATTTTTAGGTCTTCTATTCAGTTCATTTTTGATATTTTTAGTGGAAAAGAAAGAAAATGAAAAGATTCGTACATACGCAGATGCATTATGGTGGGGTGTAGTAAGTAAATTATTTATCTATCTTGTATTATCATATAAACTAATCAGTTGTTTATTATAGTTACTGGGTAAATGATTCATTCTTCAAATCTGTTTATTCATTTAAGACAGCAATCATATTTTTAATCATAACAACCATTAGTATAGTTGTATATGCATTCCCTGTAACATCGCCACTTAGTTACACGTTTAAATACTATTGCAATAAAAATACAGTTATTTATAACAGTTAATAAGTCTTCAATCTTTCAGATATGAATACAAGTACTTTATTGCATAACTTGTACACAAAAGAGTGACCAGCTTCAGTTTATAACAAATCAACGGGAATATACAAATTCATCCTAATACCAATGCTTCCGTTGCACAAGTGTAACTGTCTGGACTCAGTAGTCTAGTGTTGAACGCGGTGGCGTTCGACACGAAACGAACTGAGTTCGAATCTCACTGTAACCATCAATATTTGGATGCAGGTATATCCAGCTGACGAGTTCTAAATAGAACGAAACGCGCGTTCTGGACTCCACTTACCAGTCACAATCCAACATAAATGAAAAAAGCATGAATATTAGAAATCAAGATAATAAACTTTTAATTATCCATGACTGACGACATGACAATAATCAGTGACGATGAGATAAAATGTGATAACCTGTATGATATTCATTATGTTACAAAAGTGAGCAAGAAAGTCCAGATACATCTTCTTCAATAGATACAACGTGAGCACTAGTGTACGCTGATATATAGTAATGATTTTTGGATTTGATGGGTACTCCCTACATTCTTGAGAAACACTGATTTTTCCATTATCTTCAAAAATGCATACATTTCGGTGATTACACGCATATGAATATGAATGTATGTTTTGAGAAACCTTTATTACTTTTTTAAAAAAATAATACTTAAAATAGTTCCTAGTCGATCTTTGAAACAGATATATATCTTTAGTCCCATATTTATGCAGCTGGAATACATTTACTATTCCATGTTGGCTGTATGTGACTAAGACGATGCTAAACGTTTGACGTTCGAATTCATTTTACTTAATGAGATACAGTTGGCCGACTTTATGAAGTATTCAATAAGTTGTGATCAATTGGCAAATCGCTTTACTTGTCAGTCTATTCTAACAATAATAATTATATAAAGGATTTGATCTGATGCATTTCTGAAAATCCGTGGAATTCAGGACACCGTATTTCAAAGTTTACATTGTAAAATACTCATAATGAAATGGAAAACAAACTTGAAATTTGTCTTCACAGAGGGGTACAAACTAACATATGATGGTAATATTGATGAGATTATATAATCAAGTAGATTTCGACGTGATATTTAAAATGAAACTGCACAAACAAAGCATAAACAGATAATTAATGTAATGAGTATCCGTCTTTAAGAACTTTCAATTTGATGTTATGACGGAAAAATAACTCGTTTGGTTGATGTTTGGGACCAGTCAATCGATATGGTCTCGTGCACACGTGGTCACAATAACAACGTCATTAATTTCCTAGCTAGTCCCTGCATGCATGCCCGATACCCACGCATTTCTAGGCCAGAATAGAAAGAACTTGAGCCAATAAATCAACCAGACAATATCAAATTATAAAAATATAATGTCTACAATACCCATGACTAAAATAAATGGAAAAGTCTTCTGAAACACAGCTCCGAAACTTCGTTGCTCTCTTTTAGTCATCCAACATAACGTCAGACTATAAAGACTAAAAGACTAACATCAGATAACTAAAAAGACGTTTGTCTCTGTAATCATTTATAAGTAGTAAAAGAGTCACAATGTATAAGTAATTCATGACTTATTAGTTCAATTATGTAATGGATTGTTCAAATGAATGATTTTAACCATATAACAGTAGTTGATTTAAAGCTTTATAGATCACTGACTTCGAATGTTGATTTCTACATCATTTGTTTCCTATCTAAAATACACTACGATTTTAATAAAATCATTCAGTAACAATAGAAAAAATTCATAAAGTAGATACTACTAAATACAATCCTGTTTTAAATTGTTCCACTTATCGTTTAAGTGTATGAAACTTATTTAGGACATATAAATGATAGAGAAGTTAATATAGTGAACACAGTCTAAGCTACTTAATTGTTTACTATAAGAAATATAAAGGTGAATTTCTTTCATCATAAATTAAAATACTACTTAATACTAAGTTCATAATAATGTTAGGCATAAAAATGTATTCCATTTTGTACATCGCCCGTATACTTTGACAACAAGTGAACTACAACAGTACTGTTCATAATATACAGTTTTTAAAATGATATTGCATTCAGTTTATAAATCTACCAAAATGAATCATGTAAGTTTTACAATATGAGTGCATATAATACAACCCATTAATACGTTTGAATACATGTACAGATAATTCATTTCTTTAGTGAAGAAGAAAAGTAAGTTCATAGTAAACAACTTAATATGTTTTTTTCATTGATATTCTATCAACATTAATCTGTAACTAATCAGATCATTAAAACTTAATATGCTTTAATTTCATAGATCTATTTCATCGTGTGAAAGTAGTGAATTACCTCACGATAAATTGTAAATCATGTGTTATGTAATATTAGTAGCAGTAGAAATTAAATGGATCCTATTATCTTTTACAGTATATTTAACATGGATTTACTTTTTTCATGACTGATTAATTAAATCAGTCTATTGATTATTCGTAGCTGCAGTTATATAACCATTAATTGGAGGAATTGATCGAATATTGTAAAATGTTTAAGAAAGATTTATACTTGTTAATTTACATTCATTTTATTCTTTCCTTTCTTCATGCTTCAACTACATAAATTAGATAACATTATGCACTGTAGGTTATGGTGATAGTGTACCACAATCTGGTTTGGGCAAAACAATTGCAGGCTGTTCATGCTTGGCTATAATATCATTCTATGCATTGCCACCGGTAAGATAAATGTCAGTTTAACTATCACCATTTTAGGACAATACAATATCTAATGATGATATATAAAGATCAGATAAAGAAATATATCCCTATAGTTTTGGAGTTATTCACCAACAGTTGTCCACCAAACAATCAGAATCAATAAAATGACATGAATATGATAATATCACTAGATAAAACAACACGAAATATCGATTAACTAAATTATTGGTTTATAGAAATTTCACTGTATCGTATTAATTAAGTCTTCATATCAGTCTGATTATGTGGCAAATATGTTTCAAAAGTAATAAATATGATAAAAATGTTTGCAGTTCGATTTGTGTCTTGACTGAATAACTATTAAACAGATGTCAATATAACATTATCTCGCGAGCATACAATAAATGGGAACGCATTCAACTTTGAGATCAATACGAAGAGTTCACAACTGTTATCTAATTCAACATTACTTTAGTCTTCTTTTGGTTTGGTCTCTTTTGGTTTCACTAACTTATATATTTGTTGACTATGAGTGTACGTACCATCTTTCCAATTGCTTTGTACAGTTTACTGTTTTTTTTCTGCTTAATGTATTTGTACACAACACTTTTATCCATACAATAAATAATTGTTTAAGTAGTTCTTCGACTGTAATACTCAATGATATGTGTGTTAAGATCTGTTGTTAAACATCATTTTGCTTAAAAATGCATCTACTTACTGACCTATTCAGAATATGGGATTTGTATTCGTAGCTTTCAATCGGAAATCAAATAAGTAATTAAAATACTAATATATATAATTTACAGTATCTAATTTCTGGAACATTGGTATCTAAATATTCAGAAATGTACCTACCTTCAAAGTATTATGCAATATCTAAATCTTAAAAATTTCACTTACGCTGAATGGTTCGTGTAGTATACATCAACGTTAACTTTGAACTTTATGCTAATATCGAACGTATATAAAGTCTGGGAGGGTGAAAGTAGTATTATTAATAAACAGTCTTAAACCAGTATAAAATCACTGTCTTCTAAATTTCAATACAAAATATTTTTTTCTTTTGAACAGTTAAGCTGAATTGCTTTTCAAATAACTTTAACATTTTTATAGTCAAAACTCAAGTGTTTTAGTCTAATTGCTTTATCATACTGAATGTTTACATAATCATAAAGTTAATGACAACATTTTGTAAAGTTAGCTGGACAACTTTGTTTCTTATTTTGAAGATTAGATTGCTGTAATTGATCGAAGCAAAATAGTTTTTTGTAGTATACTAGTTTATTGACTTCAACTGTTGAATCATTTACTTATTCACTTTCTTTTTATTATGGAATATTTGATATATTTGTGCTATCTTTCATGATTCTTGTCCTTATAATATGATTCAATTATTTCCTTCAGTCTTTCGGTTAATATCTATGTTTTATGAAAGTCTGTTACCAGGTTTCTACCTAATCATATACTAATTACCATCATAGAACTTCCTTAGTACATGCTGATTAACCTAACATTTAGAACTTGATTTTCCCTATTATTATACGTCCTTCTCTAGAATTCCCTCACGACCTTTCAAGAAATATTAATTTCAATTTTATAGTAAGCAAAAGATCATTCTCCTAAATCAATGAAAACAATGACCAATATATTTTCATATAAGTGACGGGTATTATCATGTTTAGTATTAAAAAACGATGTCTATAGATTTTATTAGTGGTGTAGTTATATTTTGATAATTGATATTGCCAAATTGTCAAAAAAGTATATACTCATCTTTTGTATGAACTGTTGAAGTAAATAACATTAATAATACTAGACTGAACTATTGATAAATCAATAGAAAGTAAATCTACGTTATCAATATGGTTATAAAGAACTCGGATTAATGTATCATAATCACTTAAGTGTCCTGATATTGAATTACATTGTGAATGAGTATTCATATAATCCATTATTCTGTTTTAAATAAAAGGAACTTATGAAGAATCTAAAAGAATTTAAGCCATATTAAGTTACTATATAATTTCTAATCTTTTTTTTATTTCTTCCAATAATCGTTGGTATCTATACCTGGAATGGCACTATTTTGATAAGCTTAATGAGTTTCCTCTTCCTCTCAATCGGCAACAGATTTTTACTTAGGATACCCTTAATGTATCATGAGGTACTAATTGTTGTCATATTATCATTATGAGTCTCATACTATTTCCTTTCTACTTATTTGAAATATGTAAACTTTTCCTGACTTTAGTAGTATACGTAATCCAAACAAAATTCAAATAGATTATTGTTTCTAAGAGACTGTATTTTCCTGTTGTTAACCTTCAGGACTACAGTTAATAAATCATTTTAAATATATGGATTACATTGGTAAGGGAGTTCTCAAAGCAAGTTGTTTGTATTTTACCATCAAAATTGAAGGCATGAGATTTTTTTCATATTTTCGACTCATTGGCTCTCCTACTTAGGAATCTCATTTAGATATTCCTAATGGTACTTGTTACCTCAAATTTTGATATTAATTTTACACTTAAAGTAGTTGCACTTGTAGTTAACAATTGAATTTTTCCTAGCCTTCTAAATTCTATAATGTATATAGTTGAAACAAACATTTTGCTACATTTAAGCCTTTATACAAAGTGATATTCATAGTTATTACGTTAACGGAATCATTTCAATAACTGTTAAATCATTTATAGTTGAAATTTAGGTGGAAGTATTTTCTTCAAAGATCTTTTCATTAAATATACCATTAATAAATAAACCATTAATCTACTTTACATCTACTGGAATATAATTCTTTTATATCGGATAAATAATATTTTTTTTGTATTCATGATATGATTACTTTAGGCACAGATTCTTTATACAATTAATTGATTATTAAGTCTGTAGTTAGTAATTTACGTTTGATGGTTGAATGTAAAATACTGTGTGTATTTTCCATAATCATTGTCAAGCATGAAAAAATTGGCTACACTTTCAGATTCTGTTTGAATACAACTTTAGAAAGCAGTAATTTCGGAGTATACCGTAACTTCATCGATAATTATTAACATACACTTTGCTTTGCTTGTAACTCGCTTAATAGCTTAGGCAACAGTTTAGCTTATACATACTCCATTAATCCTATGTCAACTGAAATGTTAATTGATAGACGGCATAGAAAAATGGTAATAAACATAATGAAGACCATATTCATTTGATGAACAATCAACTTAGCCACTTTGAATAACAGTAGAATAAAATAATGTCTGTAGAATATACTGAATTCATAATACTTATTATATCCGAATCATTGATATCTTAGTGACTTATAAGTCCATATTTACTGATAATTTGAATGCATTTGAATCATCCCGTTGATATGATCTGGACTGAAATCGAATAGATTTTGTTTTCATATGTTCATCTTTAGAGCTTCTTAAATTTGACTTACCAGTCATAATTCAACTTAAATCATACTTGCAAACTACAGCTGCAATGCGGCAATCTGCTCAAAATGCACACATGACAACATAGACAGTTCAATTTCAGTACACATTAAATCAACGGAAAGATTTAATTACTTTCAAATATTATATGCGTATAAGTTACTCAGGTATGGATTCAGTAGCCTAATGGTGAATGTGGAGATATTTGACAGAAAATGAACTAAGTTTTAGTCCTAGTGTGATAATCAACACTGAAATATAGGCAAATTTAGTTGGCGAATAATAAACACGAAGAAACTCAAGTTTTCTAGCCAATAACAATCCAAATTAAATCTTATGTATTTAGATTGATAAATCATTTTTCCTCACTATGTAACCAACCGGAAATAAATTGGCTCAAGAACTATAACTCTTTTTATCTATAAACACTCTACTGAAAACCTTCTATTTCATTTTTAATGTCTAACCTAATAATGAATGCATGTTAATTAAAGTTACAATGATATTTGCTTGCTATACTAATTACAATTAATTGCTTATATTGTAGCTGAAGAGAATATAATGAAATACTCACTGAATTTTTCAAATACTTTCATTTTAGCTTGATTTAGATTTGCGAAGGGAATAGATTGTATGAAATTTTATAACCATTTTAGTTTGTCGATTGTTAAATAACATTTATTATATTATTTAATTGGGATGGTTATTTTTGTGGAGGTTGGTTGTTTATTTGATTGAATATGTCACAGACTGAAGTTCCCAGGGTACTAATGAAAACCAGCGAGCACTAGAAAGCTGATTTTTTCCAGTGTGGAACTCGTCAGCAGTGCGCACACCAGATTCCACACCAAGGGCTCCAGGTTGACGGCGAACGCCTAACCATCTTCACCACTGGGTCGGCATCCACTGGTAGAATTCCCACTTCCATCAATTTATGATATATAGTGTGACGATCATCCATTGTCATTGGTGTTAATTGTCCCACACCCGACACGTCTGAACTCCACCAGTCACGACTTCTCAATAGAGCTTCAGGAACATCCTGGAGTTAGTCACTAGTGAGCTTATTATCATAGTTCAACTGAAATGGTTGTTTTTGTGGAGGTTGGTTCTTTATTTGATTGAATATGTCACAGGTTGATGTTGGCAGGGTACCATTGGTAATGAATGCATGTCCATTAAAGTTTCAATAATATTTGCTTGCTATACTAATTACAATTAACTGCTTATATTATAGCTGAAGAGAATATAATAAAATACTCACTGAATTTTTCAAATATTGTCATTTTAGCTTGATTTAGATTTGCAAAGGGAATAGATTGTATGAAATTTTATAACCATCTTAGTTTGTCGATTGTTAAATAATATTTACTATATTATTTAACATTAAAAGCTACATCTCCTAGGTGTAAGAGATTAGTGAACGCTTTATCAATTCTTTCTTTAATTACTTCAAAGACGTTTAAATTAATAATGACAACAGAATACGTATAACCATCTCATTTATAGTGTTAGATCTATTATAAGGTGAAAATAGAACAGATGTTATGTATGTTTGTATTCTACAGGTTTTCTCGTATTTACATTACTTCAATGAGATCAAAGAATAATCATGTTTCTATCAGTGGATAATTCAGTTTTGCTGTTCTTATTGAAAGTAAAATTCATATTTTAATTAATAATGATAGGTGTGTGTACTTTTGTACTGGTTAGCGATTCTTTAGTAAGGTTGCTATTTTACGCCTTACTCCGAGATCAACAGGCCAGATTCCGTAAAGATCGATCGTGTACCGACCAAATTGCTACTCTACGGTTCATTGTTGAACAATCAACCGAATGGAATTCACCACTGCATCAACTTCCTCGACTACGAAAAAGCATTCGACAGCATGAACAGGAGAATATTATGGAGCCTTCTACGACATTGTGGCGTACCCGATAAAATAGTCAACATCATGCGGAATTCTTACAACGGACTACACTGTAGAATCGTGCAGCTCACTGATTCATTCGAAGTGAGGTTAGGTGTCAAATAAGGCTGCTCACTCTCGCCCTTTCTCTTCCTACTGGTAATCGACTGGATCATGAAGACTGCAACATCTCAGAACACACTCGGAATACAATGGACAACATCGATGCAACTAGATGACTTGGACTTTGCAGATGACCGACCTAGCTCTTCTATCCCACACATAACAACAAACCCTAGATGAAGATAAACAATATAGCAGCAGCCTCGGCAGTAGTAGGCTTCAACATACACAAAGGGACAAGCAAGATACTTCGATGCAAAACAACAAACACTAACCCAGTTACACTTGACCGAGAAATTCTGGAAAACGTTGACACCTTTACATATTTGGGCAGCATCATCGACAAATAAGGAGGGTCTGATTCAGATGTGAAGGCGCGGATCGGTAAGCTTAGGGTAGCATTTTTACAACTGAAAAACATCTAAAACTCATACTAACTGTCAGTCAATATTAAAGTCAAAATTTTCAATAAAAATTTGAAGACAGTTCTCTTGTATGGAGCTGAAACTTGGGGAACTACGAAAAGCATTTTTCATAAGATACAAGTATTTGTGAACAACCATCTGCTCAGGATACTTTGGATTCGTTGGCCAGATACCATCAACAACTTCCAGCCGAGGAAGAAATTAGGAAAAGACGCTGGAGGTTTATTGTACACACATTGAGGAAATCATTAAAATGTGTCACAAGACAAGCACTAACCTGGAATCCTAAAGGTCAAAGAAAAAAAGACCTAGGAACACATTGCGTCGAGAATTGACGACAGACATGAAGAGAATGAACAGCACCTGGGAAGAGCTAGAAAAGAAAACCCGGGACAGAGTTGGTTGGAGAATGCTGGTGGGCGGTCTATGCTCCACTTGGGGTAACAGGCGATGACTGATTGATTGACTGATGTGTACTTACTCTTTGATACGAAGACATGCAGATTGTTAAGAGATGTGTTGTTTCCACGATTTGTATTATTTTACATTGATTTACGTTTTACTATTAATTCATGTCTAGTCAGCTTTTTAGTTTTACCGAACCTAATTAATCTTTTCACATTTATCCTGTAATCTCTCTAAACTTATCTTAAAGATACATTTCATATCCTGTTGTGAATATCCATCGTATAGACTATTGTTTTAATTACTTGTGTTAGGAACAGATCTTAATAAAAAAATTTCTCTCTAATTACTTCACATTAGCAAACATTATCCATTAGTGACTTTTTTGTAGCTTAGTTTGAAATTGACATAAGAGTTGATCTTTATTGATCTTTAGATTGGTGTTGATAAATGTAAACTCAGTATGACATTTAGATTCTTAAAGTGAGTTTTAAAGTTAACATAAGTGAATCACTTTTCTGGTGTACATTGGATGATCACTTTATTTTAAATAATGCTCATTATCGACGAACTGACTTTATGGCTAGTGGCTCATCTTTAAACCCAGTTCTAGCGGATTTTTTAATAGCTGACTTGGAAAATGAATTTCTGAAGGAAGTAATTGAGAAACTTGATTTATACACTGGAATTGTCAATAAAAACAGGTAAATACATCAAGTTATTTTCAGATTCTTAACCTCCTATTTCATTATGCAATTTAATGTTACCACTACCTCTTGATAAATTATATGTTTTTTAGTTTCTTATAATTTTGTAAACTGCACTGCAGTTGATGCATACTGTAGTAGTTTTGTGAAACTTTTTCCACTCAGTGAATAATTTTAATTCTATTGATTTGCCTTTGAATAAATAATAATGGAATATCTCAGCAGTGTGCACCCCAGATTCCGCACCGTGGACTTCAGGTTGACGAGAACGCTTAACCACACACTAGAACGAAACAGCTGTCCAGTGCTCCCTGGTTTCCAATGATACCTTGCCAACATCAATCTGTGATATATTCAGTCAAATAAAATAACCAATCTCCACAAAAATAACCATCCAGCTGTACAATAATGGAATAGTACCAAACAACATAGCACTAGTAAATAAAAGATCATAATCTAAAGTTCTTTATATAGCATTTAAAATTAAAAACTGGTATGATAAACAAAAGAGTCATTTTCAGTTTGTACATTTGTAAACCACCTTAATATCTTGTTACATCCGATTACATTATTTAGGTATTGATACAGGCATTATGAGTAAGGAATCTAGTGCTATAATCTAGAGTTAGTAAACCACAAGTCGATTAAGTCACTAAGAATTAAGAAATACCGGCGAAAAACGCTCATAGGTTATGAGATAATGTAAATGGGCAATAGTCCAGACAGCTGTTTCGTTCTAGTAAGAGACAAAAACCGAACATCAGTTTTTTGACGCAGTTATATTTATCACCAATGTGTACCTTTATCATGTGTATATATGTATATGTGTATGCATTTGGTCTATATGACAACCGTCTATGTAATAATTAAACTAACTACATAGTCGCAATGTCCATGTAATTTATAAAGGTGTAGTGATCTTCAAAAACACTTTTTTATGAATCTACAAGTTACCACGGTAATCACGGTTGGCTAAACATTGCCTGACTGCAATATCATTATGTGGATGATTATAAGAGCCTTCATATAAAGATAATTTATGACAAGAATTGATATCAAGTTTAGAATCACCAATAAAGGAACGAAAGTTAAACAAATAGCTGTAAATTTTGGTCGATTTAATTTGACACAAATTGATGTTAGTAGGGTACTACTGGAAAACACAAAACACTGAATAACCGTCTCGTCGTGGTATGGGAATCCTCACCGATGCTCACCATAGATTCCTCTCTAGAGACTTCAGGTTAGAGAATGTCCAACCGTCTGCACCACTGGGACGCCATCCAATAGTAGAATTTCTACTTTCATCAATTTGTGATATAGTGTGATGACTATTCATTGTCTTCTGTGTTAACAGTCTCACTCCCGATAAGTCTGAACTCAACCAATCATTATTTTAATGATACCCTACCAAAACTAATCTGTAACGAATTAAATCATGTAAAAGTGAATACCGACCTCTACAAACCACCTCAATTCAGTTGTCAATTCCGTCAATTCCTTCATTTCAACTTTAATCCATGATTTAACTTTATTTGATGTTTATGTTGTGTTTCACCATACCGATCATGGTTTGAAATATTTCGCAATGTTGACTTTTTCTAGTTTTATAGTATTTTTGAATGTATGTAACTTTGTGAAGTACGTTGTCACATAAATTTCAATTTTGTTTAATTTTATGATAATTTAATTATAAATATCATTTTTTAATACATCATTAAGTATACCGTTAATTAATCACTGTACTGTTTACAAATTTATAATGATATAGTTACTGACTACAAATAAAATCTGAAATATACGTAGTTTAGACTAGAAAACTGTAACTAAGTTGTGAATATTGGAACGTGGTTTCCATCCAAATTACACAAAAGTTGAAATCTAAAATAAATCTGCCTGGAATGATGTGAAATCTAATGTTTCGGAACTATGTAATGTATATTCATACATCAAATTGAGTCAATAGATATATTAATAACTACAATGACAAAACAAAATAGCTACATTGTCATGTTCATCATAGTTAAGCGGATAAATATTCTTCATAATAATACCAAAACCCTTTCTAGAAATCATATACAGTTGAATTAATCTTTCTATATTAGCAAAACATATTAAGCGTTGTGAAAAAATGGTTCTTATACAGTTTCAAGGATAACTATCATCAAATGATTCAATAAAAGTATTTGATATAATTGGATGTATTGGTGACTATTGAATTTAAATTTTAAAACCAGAAAACGCTGGATAGTTGCATCATATTGTGGGATCACTCAGCAGTGTATCTATGATCTATTCTGATATCCCACAAAAGACTTTCAGATTTCACGTTGAGAGTATAGCCTTCTGACCAATTAGTAGGTATCTAATGGTTCACATTCCAGCTATTAGTCATTTCAGTCCCTTAAGTCGATTTGTTATAGTTATAAATATAAACTAGGGAACGTGGTTTCGTTCATCAAAATGTGAAGTGCTTACTGTGAGACCTAAAAGATTTTGCTGAGATTTCTAATAGAATCCTGAATGATTACCAATGAGGAGTTCCACATTAGAACGTAACATTTTACTAACTAAAAGTAGTCTGTGCAGTGAAAATTCATTAGTATCCTTAAAAAATTTATTCTTGTTTATTAAATATCATGTTTTTTTGAAGTCATAATCACATAGAAATGAAATTTTTTTAAGCATTTTAAAACCTTCTTTGACTTAGACTAAAGTACATTTTATAGGAATGAATACGTCATGACACTGTAGGAAACTATTGTAAATGCAATACTGCTTTAAACTTGCAATATCACAGTGCATGTAGATGATGCCCATTTTACATTCATTTTGATGCTATCTACAAAACAGTGGAAACATAAAGTTAAATTGTCTGAAATCATATCATATCTGATAGATAGATAATTCTGGTTTTAATAGGTTTATCAACAAGGCTTCAGCAATTGTTAGATGAAAAACCACTGTCTCTAATAAGCTCTTGTAAATGATGTGGAATGATCTAGGTAGAGAATCTGTTTTGTTTAAGTAACCTCTGTTCATATGGTGTTCAATAATTTCAGTTACCTAATACTCCTAAAACAACCTTCCATCTCAACATAGTGTCGACGTTATTGAATCACTTAGAGTAGTGTTTACACTGCAACTTTATCGATGCAAAATTAATCACCATTATACAGGATTTAATAAACTCCAAATTGATCACTGATTAATCAGTAAATCATTTTAATCGTACACTAATTTCTGACTAAAGTACAAACTTTTACATCTATTTTCATTGTTATACACATACTTTTAAATAGTTTTACACTATGAAACTAACTCTGAACTCGATATAAATCATATGCATAATTGGTTTAACTATGAGTTCTTGTTTATAAGAGGATTCATTCTCAAGATTCTGCAATCACAAATATATACTGTTTGTTTCATCATGATAAATGGTTATATATTTACAATGTATAGTTAAATATATTATTTTATATATTTTGTTCCGATTTATGAATTGGAAATGAATATAAACAACTAACTGCGTAGAATAAATTCATCTTATTCTACGCAATTAGGTGATCTAGCTCTTTTCAATCATAATATTGTTTATCATAGTAAGATAAAACAGTATAAATTAACGGTTACATTATCTCGAAAATGAATTTTATATCTCCTTAAAAAAATTAAATGTCAATTATCCTTTTACTGTATGCTACTTGTACGTATCGTAGTGGGCATCACAGGCTGTTATTAGTGATAGAGAAAATTTATACCTTAAGAAAAGGATTCTAGGTTTGTTGTATTCCCTGAGTTAAATGGTTTTGGTTGTGATGCTATCATAAACATACTGGTGTTAACAATAATATATACCTTAGAATCTTTCCAAAATTAAATGACTTCTTACTTTCTTAATCTGTTTTTAGCTGGGTAATTTCCCATGTGTTGTCGTTGTAAGTACATGTATTTACCATTTCTCCTTAATTTACCTGACCTCTGACACTATGTTTATTAATCCCTTGTCTTGTTGGTTGATAAGCAAGATCAATTTCTACAGAGTTGTTGATTAAAAAGTAGAAGGTTATTTTTCTGTTTTGTATGTTTTTATTGTCTAGTATTTTGACAATTTTCCAGTTTAAATTGTCAGTAGTTGTTCACATTTATTAATATGAATGGATATATGCTATCATATTTAGCAGCTAGTTGGAGTTAACAAATACAGAGACGCAGAGGATGGTTATTTTCTTCGAAGCGATGTTTGCCAAATTTGATGAAGTTGATGTTTTCTGTCTTCGCTTATCATTGTATCGCTCAGTCTAAAGTACATCCTGATTATGATGACCAGTAAGTCGTTGAAATGTTCACAACCAAACCATTTGCCTCAGAGAATGAATTGCCTGTAAAATAGCTGATAATAGTTATTGTTATGAACTGACAAGTTATGTACACCTATCGAAACTAAACACACTAAACCTTCCAAATTTGGAGTAATCAACTTATGATTGAATTAATTCGAATAACTGAATAAGTCGATAATTTTAATCCTACTCCGTGATCATCTTATTACATTTTCTTTACTACTGAATTAATACATAGGTTGTTGAATTTCTACTGACTACTTAGCAAAACACTTAACAAAGGCTAAATAAACATTTCATAACCTGAATAAATCAATTTTGCTTACTTTTTTTCTACAAAGTTTTCAAATGATACCCATCCTGAACATTGAATACATTCTATGCTAAGTACTAACTTTTGAATTATCTACCTTTAGAAAGATTTTGTGTGAAATTCAATTCTTCACTCATTTTTTTTCTCAATTCTTTCTTCTACTTTAAATTCTCTTCAGATTACTCTTTGTACAGTCGGTTATGGAGATACAGTGCCTAAAACATGGATGGGAAAAATTATTGCAGCATTTTGTGCATTGGCTGGTATTTCATTTTTCGCTCTACCTGCTGTGAGTTTTTTCATTGAAAATTATCCTTTTAGTGATTCACAATACATAGTGCGAAATTAAATTTATAAAGCAAATAATTATAGACAATGTGATAAGAAGTTTAATAGTAGAAATAGATAGCTCATGGTGAACAAAAATGCTAAAATTCATAGTAGGTTGAAATAATGGCCAAATGATCTACAAATGATTAGCATGTACCAAATACTTAATAATTAAGTAGGCATTACTAGGGTGACACCTAGTAATATAATTTCTACCGCTAAAGAGTCCCATACTACGATGAAAGAGCTATCCAGTGTTCACTGGTTTTCAGTAGCACCCTGCCAATATCAATCTGTGATAAATTCATCCAACTATTTTTATTATTATTTGAGCATTCCGGTGTAGCTAAAATCTCTTGTGTGTATGTAACTCATTCACTTTACTCTTATAAATCTAATATGTATATTCAATCCCTTATCAAAGCATTTTGTCTGTTTTCACCTTTAATTTTATACAATCATTCAATTTTTTTATATTGGCATATACTTATTTATTAATCCATAATTTATGATCTTTGATTAGTAACCATATTGTTCATTTCACTTTTTTTGTTAACCATTTGAAATTGTCGTCATGAGAACATTATTACTTTGTTTTATTGTAATCTGGCACACGCCCTTCCTCCTCCAACTTGATTAGCTTCGATGTTATCTTTGTTATAAATTTGATACATATATATTATTGTAAAGCCATGATGAGAAACCCATTCAAAAGAAATGTTTTCACTTATTTGTAGTTTTTATATAATATACATGGTTAGGCTGTAGATAGTTCAATATCTGTTTATATTAATTGAAATTTCTGACGTTTCATGACTTATTGTAAGCCTCTTCTTCAGAGGACATTATTACTTATCTGTTAATATCTTGCTTTTAAAGAAAATTTGATCACTGATGAAAATATACTACATAATCTGGTTTTAAGATAACTGTTTTCTCGAAATATTCATGTTCTAAGTGTTAATTTAGTTTTCTTTAAATGAATTACAATTGACTCACAAGAGTATAATAATTCACACTTTTTCTATGTGTTCATAGAAAATAAAAGAAGAGGGTTTATACATTCTCATTTAAATTGAATCGTTAAAACAATTGCATAACATTAAATACATACCTTTTAATTGGTGACATTGTTACTGCCTATTGTTGACTACTATTCATAATTAACTATTATTCATCAATTATCAATAATTATCTTCGATGTGTGTCTAATTCATTTCTACTTTACTGTTACATATTACACTTTAATCTAATATAAAGTAATTTATGTAAAACTTTGAAAATCTCTTTAGATGATTAATCTTTAAAATTATACTGTTTTATTGTAAGATTTATGTGTTGATTACATCTACATAAAATTGTAAAGCTATTGAAAATGATATCATTGAAAAGAAAAAAAAATTCTTTGATAAATCTTATTCTTTCTTTAATAATGAATAAGTTCTATACTGTTGTATATACATAATACACTATAATTTTATTCAGTATTTGTCATTTATATTCTAAATTGTACAGTCTATTTATTATTTTTCCTTCTGAACATTTTGATAATGAAAATTTTCTTTTCAATGAAATCGTTTACTAAGTAACTGTACATTCATAATTAACAAACAATCTATTGAGAAATAGAAAATATGTTGTATTATGAAATGTTTCACAGCAAACTACAAAATACATTTACTCACTTGTTACTCTACGTGGAGTAAAGACGGTCAACGAGCATTCTTCAATCAACTATGCTCTGAGTTCCATTTTCCAGTTCATCCAAAATATTATCCATTATTTTCATGTCTGACTCTGGTTCCTGAAGCAATGTGATTTTTAGTCTTTCTCTTTTCATTTTGCCTTGAGGATTCAGTATAAAAGCATGAATTTTGATGCAGCTTGATGTGTACTTTAATGTGTATCCTATCCAACTCCAGTATATACTCCTAATTTCTTGCTCGGCTGGATTTTGGTTGGTTTTGTCTCTGCTACTGGCGGTTGTTACTGATTGTATTTGGTCAACAGATATAAAGTGTTTTGTGTCAACAACTCTACAAATGCCTGTATCGTTTGATTAATGCTTTTGTAGTATTCAAAGTTTTTGATCCATAAAGTAGAACTGTCTTGACGTTTGAGTTACTGACTTTAACTTCCGAGTTGGCTGACAACCGGTTGGAGTTCAGAATTTTTTAATCGTAGAAATGCTATCATTGCCTTACCAATCCATGCTTTCACATCGTTATCAGAATCCCCTTCTTTAACAATGGTGTTGCCGATATATGTGAAACTTCCCACATCTTCCAGAACTTCTCCGTTAATTATGATTTGGTTGGTGCTTGCTATGTTGTATCTAAAGATCGTGTTTTCCCCTTGTGTACACTGAGGCTTACTAGCATTTGTTATGTGTGGGATTAAAGAGCTAGGTCATCTGCAAAGTCTAGTTCCTCTAGCAGCATCGAAGTTATCTGCTGTATACAATGCTTCCCTTGAGATGTTGGGGTGTTTACAATTAAGTTAGCCACTATAAAATAGAGAAAAGAAGGGAGTAAGAAGTTTTGTTTGTCACATACGAAGAGCTATTATAAATGATCTCGTCGGAAGGAGAAATTTTCCTTCAATGATTCTATGGTTTGTTTTCTGTTATAGTTACCTTTTTAGAATAAGGAAACTGCTGACGTTTTATCACCACCGGATAAATATATATAAACTTGATTGTGTTCCATAGTTTAAAAACAGGACAGTGAATTGAATATGTCACATTAATGATTAGATTACAATTACAGGTATTTTATGGAAAAACCGATTAAACAAATACTAATGTCAGAGACATTGCTATGAAAATATAGCAATTTGATCGAAAAACTCATAAACCATCAGTGACTGGGATGGTTGGGATTTCTACTTTGTACGTCTCACCACCGGCTTCCTCGTCACGTGACGTTAACCAGGATGGAATAAATATAAACATGAGGCAGCCAAACTACAACATACAATGAGTCTATAATGTTGTTAACTATTGATTTATACAGTGTTCGTAGATGCAAACTATCTGGTTAGGTCCACTTGATACTCATAACTAATGCGTTGAGATATTGGGTGATATTCATTAGATTCGGTTACTGTATAACAAATATATTCACTCATCATACTCTTCTAGATCACAAGCTATGTTAATCTTTTTACATACAATCGAATTATTACCTCCTACTAAATTATACTGTCCTGTTAGCCTTTTAAATTTGATCTTGTCATGTTAGTGCGATATATCGAATTGAACCTATCTGCATACGTACCAGATTTGTATGTTGCTCATGACTTCATAATATTACGATTACTTTATTATTGGACAACTGTTGTGAATAGAACTCCAAAACTTTAAGAATACTTTATAGAGGTTAATACTACGATTGTATTTATTATTCATATATTTTTATGTAATGAATGCATTAATATTTTTTCTATAATCGTTATGATAATGAACAATTTGATAATATTAGATTACAATATTGAGATTTGAAATGTAGTTAAAACATTCACTACATGCTTCACGTAATTGAATTAATGCATAAACACTTTAAGACATTCATTGAAATCATGTACTTACGAGATTAGACGTAAAGAGTAGTTATTATGAATTATGAAATATATGATAAACTATCTTCACGTCATTAGACATTACATATTACATTTTGTTCAAATAATTAAGGAGAATACGAAACTGGTTATCTTCCAGAGAATAGAATACCTTTATATTTTTTAAGTTCAACAAATGAATATATTATGATGTTCAAATTATCTCCTATAAAAGAAAGAATAATTACAAATGACTGGGGTTATGGAGATAGTTAACTGTCCATTTCTAACATTACGAATTGATCTGAATCAGACAACCATTGATCACCTGGACATCTGTTTCGTCTTAGCATGGGACTCTCTAACAATACGCATCCACGACCCTCTGGCTCCGCAGCCGACACTTTACCATCGGACCAATGAGTCGGTTCCTAACGGTTTCCAATTCAGTCAATTCGTGATACTCCACCGGTCACGGCGTAACACTAGAACAAGAATTACCTCAAGACATGGTGGTGGAGTTCAACCGTGTCGGATGTGAGGCAGTTACCCACCGATGGTATGGATGAGGTCGCGCAGACGTATCACGAATTGACTAAATTAGAAATATTAACCATTCGGAGCCGACTCATTAGTCCGATGGTAAAGCGTCGGCTGCGGAGCCAGAGGGTCGGGGGTTCGATCCCCGATTGGGTCATGGAAACACATAGCTGAGGAGTCCCATACTGGAACGAAACAGCTGTCCAGTGCTACCAGGTGATCAATCGTTGTCTGATTCAGGCCAATTCGTGATATAAGAGATGGACAAAGAACAATTACTTGGGATATTAGATCTATGTTACTTGAAATTGAATCGTTAAACCATCGTCGAATAAAATACTTCTAAAATAACGTCAATCATTACATTGAAATTTAATGATGAAGGTTAAGTTTCTGTTGTGTGAAAGTCGTCTACAGTGAAAATGATTTTAAGAAAATGGTAATAAGTATGAGGAAATAAAGTAGTATGAAGAAATATAATAATGAAATGAAATAGTTGACATAAGATATACATGAATGCAGTTAGGTAATCTCGAACTAAATTGCTCGCTTACTGAAATGAAAAGTTATGGACGTTTAATGAAATATTTCGCTAATTAACTACTAATATCATACAGTTCAGATTTGATAATTGAATAATATATGGGTGTCTATAAGAGCAATAGATTGTAAATTCAATCTTCCACTAAGTCATGAGTGATGATAGCTGAACCAAGGTCTACAGAACTATCTAGTACACTGCAGTTCATTTTTAGCCAAAAAATATATTCTAGACATAGCAAATATCCAAATAACCGATTAGTTTCTTTCTATTATACAAGAAATCTCTGATGAATACGGTCTTCTAAAAATTTTAGTACAATATTAGATGAAGTCATTAAAGTAGAAAAGACGACTGGACTGTTTAAAGAAAGGTTAAATAATGTGACATTTCTATGTTTTCAATGAAACATCAATAATACGATAAACGTATATAAATTAAGACCTAGTAGTTAAAATAAATGACGAGGTAGATATAAATGTATGTTATCTACTAGATAGTGAATTGTGATTTGAATATGTACATAATTTCCTTATTATCTTTTATATCCAGGGTATATTAGGTAGTGGTTTTGCTCTTAAAGTACAACAGCATCAAAGACAAAAGCATTTAATTCGAAGACGAGTACCAGCTGCTACATTAATTCAATGTTTATGGAGATGTTATGCTGCCGATCCGCATTCATCGTCCGTTGCAACATGGAAAATTCATATGAGGCCTATAAGAAAACCTGTTGGGTAGGTTAAATAAATTTTACTTATTCTAAGACTTCATTTTGTAACCATGTGTTGCTAGAGATAACCGAATATTTTACACTTCGTTTATGGATAGACTAATGTGGGATATAATTGATAGGTAATTAAGCACAAAACTACAAAAGCTTATTTTCGTTGAAAAAGATCTGCACATTGATTACTGATAAAGGTAAAATCATTCATATGAAACTACTTTTTATATATGTCACATTAATTTCTGTATATTTAATGCAAAGGTTTTTACTCCCTACAGTCACACCCTACTAAACAACTTAATTATTTATAAGACTACTTAAATTAACATGGTTTTTGGAATTTGTTTTTGATAGATGTAGTTTTTTCACCACTTGAATCAGAAGTAGAAATCATTATTTTTCAAGTGTCTCGGTAAAGGATTAACTAGCATCTATTAGTGTAATTGTCATTTCGATCAATTCGTGATATAACACAATGATCAACCTATCCTGTTTTCGCATTTCACCAGTTTTGACTTTTCACTAAAACATCAAGAACAAGTAAATTAAAGTCGCGATATATCCTAAATCAACTGAAACGGAAATTCTACCACTTAACCCCGGCACATTAATGTCCCTAGGCTTCGAGATTAGCAAGACCCAGGGTTATATCATTGGCTGAGATAAAGAATATAAACTTGTAAGGAGTATTACACTGTGATGCAATAGTTGTCCAGTCTACATTTGATGGTTTTATTAGACAAATAATCATGCTTGAAATTATTCAATCCACTGATTACAGTTTTATGAAATGGCATTTACAATTGTCATTTATTAATTTAATGTTTATTTCTTCTAATTATATATGGATATTTTGTATTCTTCAATATTTTCAAATTATTTGACAGTTACTGCATAAATAATCTACTAATTCATATGATGTTCTCTTGTAACTAACATTAATCTTTCTTGTTAAATTGTTCTAATATTAATTTATGCTTAATGATAACAGATTTATTAACTGAAATATTTTAATAAATCATTGATTTTTTTTTTAGAAATGTCATATAATTTATACATACTGTATTACATAGCCAGTATTGCTGGAGATTATTCCTATGGTCAAAAAAAATTAACTACAGTTGAAAATATGATTTAAGGCAAATTTTGTCAATCGTCATATTGTGATTATTCTATTAAGCTAAAAATAATTTAATTGATTGAATATATCATAGACTGATGTTGGCAGGGTACCAATAAAAACCAGGAAGTACTGGACAGTTGTTTTGTTCTAGTGTGGAACTCCTCAGCAGTGCACACCCCTAGATTCTGCACTAGGAGCTTCAATTTGACGGTAAGCGCTTAACCCTCTGCACCACTGTTTCGGCATCCAATGGTAGAATTCTCACTTCAGTCTGTGATATATTCAGTCAACTAAATTACTAATATTCACAAAAATAACCATCTCAATTCAATTATAAAAATGATTTACTCTAATCGTTGAATGAAGAAGTCAATGATGTATTCTTATTTCTTGATTGTTTATCTTTTTCAGTTATTTTTATTTTGGCTTATAAATTATTCTGTATTGTCATATGAATGTCATAAAATATACTTCTCAGTATTGAATTCTTAGGCCTTATATTTCCGTGAATACATCTACACTTACAATGTATTTATTATGTTTGCTGAGATCGACTTCATGAAAGAATGTAGATAATCTATTGTATATAACGTGCATCATTTGTCTCTTCACACTAGTCCTCCCTATTGACATAAATATTGAACTCACGTGTATATTAATACAATAATTACACAACATGTTTAATAAAATTACACAATTCGAACGTATTATGTTAATCCTTTCTTTCTTTCTTTCCAGTGACCATTTCCTTTCATACAATATTTTTATTCGATTCATAAACTTCCTTCCATCTTTTTAAAGGTATTCTTTCTTCCTATGATGGTACACAATTTGAAATCAATCAAATATTGTTCGACTACACTTTATTTTCTACCATTCTAACTAAATTTTACTGTACGATTTTCTTCACCCAACCAAGAATTGAAATGTGTACCACCGAAAATTCTCAATAGAGAACAGGATATCTGTCCTGTACACTCTAATGTTAAACACATTTTTCTAATAATGAAGAACCAACACAAAATCTATTTGATTTAGGGCATTTAAATCGTTGCGTAAGTTAGGAAAGTATAGTTTAAAAATGAAAATGAAACGATAGTGTATGCCTATTTGTGTACTACATCTCAACCAATGTCATTACACATATACTTGTTGGTGCATTTTAAGTAAATAGTGAAGACCTGTTTAAATGGGAGGGTCAATAAAAGCAAAGTGAATAATGAGACTGTAAGCAAAGAGTTGATATAAGAGAGAAATAATTTGTAACAAAAACCATTAAATACTAAATAAACGTGTCACCTTGATGCAAAATCTTTCATCGATTTACGTCCATCGCATTATCAGGGAACCAATCTCGGCTTTTCAAAACTTGCAGTTGCCACTTAATATTCATACTACTGAATCAGAACCAGATAGTTCAAACTTTACATTTTACGTGTTCATTAGTGATAAATTTCTAGTGGTAATTTCTGAAGACTTAGTGTAAAGCCATAACTAGTGAAGTTTATCTATCAAATGTAAGTTGAAGAGTGAATGATTATGGCTCAACAATACGAACTGACAGTTAAATTTACTACATCAAATGCTTCTACAACATATCTGAAAAAAAATCAATGAATGAGATTATTAACATGCAGCAAAGATTTTCGGTCGCTTCATATTTTATAACTTTATGATAACTTTACTTACATTAAAAGATACCAGGTTCCTGTCATGGACTTTTGTTAACATCTTTCAAACAAAAAATAATACACTGTAAAATGAATTTGATTTAGAGATTTTTAAAGATTTCTTTACTGTTAGTATATTGTCTCTTACTTATGAACCGTAATTAATTAGATGTGTAAACGTTACCAATATTCACTACCGCTATCTCCCTTGTTTCATGTTAATGCTAGCTTCCTAACTGATCGACTGTATATATAAAGGAATGCTTGGAAAAAAATGTGGTTTTTTCTGGTTGATTTATCGGCTTGTGTTCTTCTTATTTTGTCCTGGTATTGAGTAAGCATAGGGTAGACATTTAGGGACCAGCTAGACACTGTTATTTGAGTCTGTTATTGTAACATCGTGCACAGAAGGACACATCAAGTAATTGATCGTACGTTTCCATCGATAATAACACTTCTTTGTCTTTATAACAATTTCAACAATGGATATGTAGTTATCTAAAATATTTATTCACACTCAGATTGACTAGTTTCAATATATTGAGTTCCATGCAATTTTTCCCACTTATAAATTTGAATAACAAACCCAGTAGGGTAAGATAAAGTTGTTTTAAGAACACAAAAGTAATCCAACCTTCGTATAGGTAAGGTTTCAATAAATCTTAGTATACGTCTCATACAACTCATGTACAACACCACAAAGGCTAACTTAATATCAACTTTAATTGGTTTGTCTCGACTAAGGGTTTAGTAATGGAGGATGATGGTTGTTTATCATGTTGCCTCTGTTTCTTTTTTCTTATCTTTTAATTGTCTAGATTATGTTTATTTTCCATCTATAAATGCCTTAACAAGTGGATATGAGATCAGATTTCTTAAAATGTATTGCGCGAATAAATTACATAGCTCTGATAAGTTTTGCCTTCATATGGCATTATTCAAATCTTTCAACGGGACTAATTGTTTTAGATAGTCGTAATAATCATCTTAAATAATCACTGTACAACTTCATGCCATGTAAATTATGAAGAATTAGAAAGAAGACATTAATTATAGGAGGATTTGATACAAATTTAGACTACAATTACATATGTATTCATCTACCAATATGAAACTATTTTAGAAAATGTTGAAAATACATGAAGGCAGGTATTTTAGATAATGAGGAATGAGGTTACACGTAAGGTAATGACAATTGTTAAAAGGATAGATTAGTAGAATAACGATGAGTAACGCTTATAAAATTGATGGAGTGAAGAACAATGATTACAAACAGGAAAATTGATAGAGTATGGTTGAGTAGTGCTTAAAAAATTAATTAGTAACGTCAAAGATTCGTTTGTGAAAAGTCACTTTGAATGGGTTATAATTAAACTTCAGTGGTTTCTGTCAAGTGAGCTTTAAAAGAGCATTGGTGGGAATACTATTCAATCTTCCATGGATATAATGTTCAAAGAAGACTGAAGAAGAAATATCTACAGTTGAATGTTGTCTGGATGATAATGGTTATACACAAAGGTTCACCAACAAATATGGAAAAGTAACAACGAAAAGAATAGAATGTATTACTGTCAAAAAGAATCTAGTCACCGTACGACTTTAATTCAGTGGTGAGGAAATAGCTCATACTATTATCTTCAGTGTCCATGGCGCATTAAAAAGTACGTTTCCGGCTGATCTTTAAGGCACTTTGTGCTACTTCTAACCGCATTTATCAACTTGTGTTCAGGCCATCAGAAGATCAAAAAGGAAGGTTAACGTCCACGTTGTCGAGCATATATCACGATAATGGAAATGAAATGACCAATAAATTTTCAATAATACCACTGCTTGTCATCTAGATTGTGGGCACGAAGTTGACATTATAAACTTCTTCAAAATGCTCAATACTCAAGAAAATTATTCAGTTTATTATGTTTTAACGAAGGTGTTATTATTAAAGGATTGAAGTCAAACTTATGTATTCAAAAAGATACAGTGATCAGTTCAGTATCACGTTTGTAACTTTAATCTTGATTGTTGACGTTCATAATTGAATTCATCTTATTCTACTACACTTGTTATTGTTTAGGTTATTTAAATGTATTTTATTTAATCAATGCCGTCAACCTGAAGTCCCTAGTGCTGAATCTGGGGTGTACACTGCTGAGGAGTTCCACACTGGGATGAAACAGCTGTCCAGTGCTCACCAGTTTTCAATGGTACTCTGCCAACATCAAACTGTGACAATTTCAATGAACTAGATGATAATAATTAAAAGTTGAACATAGTTAGTGTTTTTTTTCAAATTTCTATGATGATAAACCATGTACATTACCTGCATATGGAAAACAGATAACAACCAGTTTATTATTGATTGATGAACTACTTGTTATTTTACTTTCATTAATACAAGTGGGACTTTCAAAATTAATAGTAAAATGAATTTAAACAAAATGTAAACAAAATAAACTGTTTTATATTCATTTGATTATGTCACAGATTGACGTTGGCAGGGTACCATTAAAAACCAGAGAGCACTTGACAGCTGTTTTGTTCTAATGTGGAACTCCTCAGAAGTGCGTATCCCAGATTCCATATTCATTATAAAGAATTCATTGTTAATAATAAATAAACATTTTATTGATTTACATATATCTTTTAGTTTAACAAACTCATATTCAATGATAGAACGAAGTGGGTTTTCTCGATTTAGTCGATTTTCAACACTAAAACGTCGATCAGAAAAGACTACTACAAATATTAACAACCATGTAATTAATACATCAACAGATGATGCAAATGATGAGCCAATAAAATCTGCACCACCTAAAAATGAAGATATAGATGGCATGTATGCATTTATGAGTGATGAAGATAATACAAAGTAAGTGAACTCTATGTATCATAACCAAGGTTAAATTTGATGATTTCAAATAAACTGAGCATTGAATAGGTTGTTTATAAAATGAGTAATATGTATTTGTAATATTCTAATGAGTAGAAATTAAAATTTCTGACGTTTCGCGGCTTAGTGAAAGTCACTTCCTCAGAGAATAAATAAATTGAACTAAGACATGATTAAATAATACAATGGAACAAATGAAAATAAGTTCGCATAATCAAAATGCGAGTTTGTTCATGTCATGTCAAGTCATATAGGTCAAGGCAATTTGAAGTGAGACATGTATGCATATGTTAGTGTGATGTGAAAAGAAATAATGTGAGGTAAAGATAAAATTGTATGCATGTTCACTTGAATGAAACTTGATGTACTTTAATTATGGTCTTTTTGGATAGAAAATCCATGATGGATGAATAGAAAGGCCTTCCCTTTTGTTAAGTCCAGTTGGATTTAACAAAATGTTAAGCTCTTGGGCTATTCGTCTTTCCTTATAATAGGAAAAGTTTTCTTTAAAATTTCGATATTTTTAATGTCCATTGTATGGTTGGGGGGGGGGGAGATAGCATGTACTGCTGATGCTGATTTAAATTGTAATTTTTCAAGTTAAACAGCATTATTAGGAGGCTGTTTAGTGTAGCTTTCACGTTCCTTGGTACAAGTTTTGATTTCTCGAAAAAACTCTCTAATATAGAAAGCATCACAGTCGACACAACCTAGCTTGTAGACACAATTCTGTGTAATAATGAAAGGGATCTTGTCCTTTATTTTAACTAATGCACCTCGAATAGTGATGTTAGTTTTGTAGAATGTTTGGGTTCCATGTTGTTTTAGAATTCGCTGCAATTCATCTGTTGTATCATGGAGGTAAGGTAGAACGGCTGTACCAATCCATGATATTTCAATTGATTTACTCTTGGTTAGTAATAGGTCGACTCGTTTTTGTATTTTTTTAATAATAATCATTGGAAAATTATTAAATCGTAAGATGCTGATTATATTTTTGTATTCAGATTTCTTGTCCTCTTCTGATGGAATGAGTTCATTGGCTCTTTTGAATAAGTTTAGAGCTAGGGATGTGTTTGCACTGAATGGATGTGCTGAATTGTAACCGATATATCGATTTAAATGTGTAGGTTTAAGATAAATCCTCAAACTTAAAGTTCCATTCAAATTACTTTTGAATGGGCCCTCTAAAATGGTAACTCACTGTGCTCATCTACACTTTCTAAAGTGAATTTGATATACTGAGACGTAGTGTTGATTCATTTCGAGAAAATTCTCAAAAAAGTCTTTTTTATAATGACAATAGCGTCATCTACATATCTGAACCAAACCCATAGCCTAATGACATTATTGAAAATATGAGATTTGTGTTACGTTGAGGCATATGACTTGACATGACTCGATCAAACTCGCATTTCGAATGCATGAACTTATTCTGATTTTGATTTGTTCCATTATATTATGTAATCTTGTCTTAATTCAATTCATTTCTTCCTTGAAGAAGCGACTTTCACTAATCAGCGAATATTACAAATACATACCATTTATTTTATAAGTGAACTTTTATTAAATTAACAACAATGTTAAATATTTTGTTTCATCGTAATGATGAGGATAATTTTGATTATTGAATTTTGAATATAAGAAATCAAACCAACAGAAATTAGTCCAGTAGAATATTTACCTGAGAATATTAGAAAAATTGAAAATAATCCCAATCAAAACAGATTAAATTAATTCATCACTGTATAGTGCAGTCGTTCACTATTTCGTGCCTAATTGAGTAACCAATTTCTAGTAACTTTAACGTCAAGAGTGAAGAAAGTTTAAATAAGCTTAATGCTGAAAATCCTTGACGACAAGAAATTTGTTTTAAAAAATGCAAGTAAAAGCAATACCTTCTAAACTACTGTTTACTATATTGAGGAAATCATATTTATATCAACACATAAGGTAGAAAAGTTTTCAGTTTTCATTAATTGCTGATTAAGTAATAGTGGTCAGTTTCATATTTTTATAGTTCTCTTCAGTTCTGATAGAATTATGTCGATTAAGATCCGATGTTGTCAGCTATCTATATGACTTAACGTCATGTACATCGTGCTGTTGATGTCAGATGGATGATGATAAACTGCTTATAACCTTACTCTACCTAAGTTGACACTCGTTAGTATGACTTACCAGGATTATTGATGGAATCTTCCCCTATGTGAGTTTGCGATTCACATAACACAACACATTTTACTAGGTTGAGTTTAAACACCACGAAAAGTAGAAATTTCCGCAAAGGTACTAATACACCTTGCTGACGATTGTCAGCTAGCATAAAATATAGACCAACTTAGGGCTACCAGCTGTCTACCTCCAAAAAATATGTCATCAACTTATTACAATATGAGATTTTATCGGTATCACAAATGAAGATTATCATTGTTTCATGCTCTGCCGTACTTGATTGCTGAATTACATTACTATGACACATAATATTGTTTGATTCTAAAAATTTATTAGACTGTTTTGTGTACTGAGAACATGGAAGCAATCATTGATACAATCAAAATATCCATTAGAGAACAAAACAATGTGTTCTTGAATATGTTAGCATCTAGTAACAACAGTGTCTTTCAACTATGTGACAGTTGTTAATTTAGCATGCTTAAATGTATTTATAAGTAATACACGTTACTAGGGAACTTATTAACATGGATTATTTTACCTGCAGCAAGCAATCTAAAGCGAAGTATACAGTAGCATTCAAGATACATTCTAATTTATATAGACAAGGATAAAGCAATTAATATGTTGTATGTTATTGATTGAGTCAGTAAATGATACAAAATAGTGTTGTAATTTTGTAATTTTGCATCACCAACGAAATTTGATTGATCAACTATTAAAAATCAACGAGTATTAGATAATTATGAGACATGGAAATGTGTTTACACATTAATACACAAGTTACACTCATAGATCAATTCCAGGAGCTCTAGGCTATTGAATCGTCATTAAAAGTTTATATTTCAAATTTCAGTTGAACTGAGGTGGATATATACTTTTTTGCATTAGCCGCAGATTGATATCTCTTGGGTACCACTGAAAACCATAGAACACTGAATAGCTATTTCATCCTAGTATGAGACTCTTCGGCAATACGTGCCATCGATTCTATCAAGAAATCGTACCCAGGGCCTCCAGATTTTAACGCGAGTGTTTAACCATCTGCAACGGTGGTCAGGCATCAGATCGTAGAATTCCTACTTCTACTTCGAATGAGAAGTCGTGACTGATGGAGTTCAGACAAACCAAAGAATGCAGCTATTACCAGTAGCTGTTCGTCAAACTATACTGCAAAGTGATTGAAGTGGAAATTATACTACTGGACGACTGTCGGCCCAGTGGTGTCAATAAAGTAGCGTTCATAGAGAGACTTAGAGGTCACTAGGTTCAATTTCCTGGGGGGGGAATCTCGTGTGCCCATTACTAAAAACCTCTATACTAGGACAAATAGCTCACCAGTTCTCAGTCGTACTTAATAGACATTAAGCCGTAACAGACACATTCCACCAGATTTCAAATTCGAGTTAAATGGTTATGTTTTGTGACGGTTACACATTTCTATTGGTGACATTTGTTTTGCATCTCATATAGTTGGACTTCTCACTAAAAAATCAGGAATTACCTCTCAGTGTTACCCTTACAATTTTATTAGACTAAGTGGTGACTATTTTTATATTACCAGAAAGCTTTAACAGTCAGTTTGTAGAATTAAGATGGGAGGCAAGGAGTTTCGTTGTTTAGTGTACTATTCATGAACACACCTGACTACATTTCAAAGATGACGACTATTTTAAGTGATCAAGCGAGATTCAAAGTTGATAAATTTAAAAAGACTTGACGGATTCCACGAGGAAACAAATCGCCAATCTACTGAGGAAAATCCTAAAAAAGAAACGAATTGGTAACAAGACATAATAATCTAAAACCTAGAGCACGTCGGCTGCCGTACATGTATGACCTACCCAAAGCGCGTAAATAAAACACCCCGCTTAGACCTATAATGTCAATCATAAATTCACCCCATCACAAGATGACTTGGCGGTTAACAGAGAAGCTTAAACCTGTCCGTCAACGTCTGTCTACATTCTTTCTGAAAGACCCTTTCCATTTTGCTGAAACATTGGATAAAATAGACATCTCTGATGAGTCTTTGGTTTCCTTTGATGTAAAATCCTTATTTAACAATATGCCACTTCTCAAAACCATTAACATTATATGCCAACATTCTGACCTACTTCCTCTACCAGTAATTGAATTTAAACGACTAATACTTCTGTGCATAAAACACCTAGTTCCGGTTCGACAACAAGGTATATCGTCAAATCGATGGTGTTGCAATGGGTAGTTTATTAGGTCCTCTCCTAGCAGATATTTGTATTGCCAACCTTGAAAACACAAAACCGAAAAAGGTAATTAAGGAAACGCCTCATTATGTGGATGATATTTTTATCGTATGTAATACTAACCAATATGCTAATTGCTTATTGGAAATTTTCAACTAAACACGTAAGGACATTCAATTTACTATGAAATAAGATAATAAATTTAATTTCCTGGATATTGCCATGCAACGTCTAGATGGTTCAGTGCAACTGTCGATCAATAGAAAAACGACGTGGAATAGATTGTTCTTAAATTTTAATGGCTTCTGTCCATTAAAAAATAGCATTCGTGAAAACATTGGTTTACAGAGTCAAAATGATATGTACTTCAGATACGATAGATTCAGAACCCGCTAACATCAAACAGTATCCAACAAAGAATGGCTACCCAGAAAAATTTATTGACAAATACAGTGAACAAAAACCTGAAAAACCCAACCAAATCACAGTCCAAAAGAAGCCTATCTTCATTCAACTCGATTTTAAAGGTGATGATATTGTTGAAACAATCAGAAAACTCAGCTCTCCGTTAAAGAGAACTTATTATGCTGCAAAATTGGTTATATGGTGCATAACAACATGTTCACCTAAGAAATCAAGAATCGACAGGTATCCTTCCTATGTTACCGTCAACTGTCTTTATAAATTTACGTGCAGCAGCAGTTACATTGGCCGAACAGAAAGAAGAGCATTCCTATGCTTCAATGAATGTTCTAAAACATCTACGATTTACAGGAATAAAAACATTTAACGGTGCAATCGCTAAACATTTGATTGACACAAAACACCAGGTTGACATCAGTGAATCATACAAAGTGTTCAACAGACAAAAAACCCCAAACCTCCTAAAATGTGCTGAAGCGATTGCCATTAAACGATTGAAACTAAACGTATGTGTCCAAAAAGAAACTGTTATAAGCCTCTCTTTTCCCTGGTAACCTAACTTTTGTGTTATTATTTTCGTCGTTATTATTCTTTCGCCAAATTTCATTTATTACTTCAATGCTACTTTCTTCTCTTTGGATCAGATTTATTTATTGGCTACATTGCCGTTTTTAGATGGTTAAAGTTAACTTATGCAATTAATTAGTTCATTTTAAATTTAATAAATGAGCTTAATTCACATTATTCTTAAATATTTCCAACCACCTCTTATTGTGCAACCATTTGAACTCTGATCTGTATTTTACCTTCTGGTACTTTCGTTTGTATCGGATACAGCATTTTCTCCAACAATTCAGTTATGTTCAGATGTCTAACATGTTCATATAACTTTGATTTCAACCAGGTCCAAACATTCACATGACTATTTTAAACTTTATTTCAAATATTAATTTTGTTAAAGAGTATCATTTCAGGTTGTATGCAGCAGTTGATAAGAAACTAACGAAATAAAATGAATCGTCATCTTATTCTGCATAAATATTTATTCTTACTCTCTTGAAAATAATAAACAGAACAAAGTATATGGAATAAATTGAATTTTTTTTCTTTTAATCTCATTCAGTGATGTTACAAATTTAATCAGTGATTCTTTTTCATTTCAATCTAACCATAAATAGAAATTAATCATTCCATTGAGATGTAATTTAATTAATCTGTTAATTCATTGAATATGTAATTGATAAATTTAAAAAACAATTTTCTTAAATAAATATTTTATGTTTTCAAGTGTTTTTCTTGTTACACTTAACAAATGAAATCAAATTGTTGAATTAATATTATGAATTAGTTTGAATTAGATAAGCAGTAATTACCAGGAAGTACTGGACAGCTTATTCGTCATAGTATAGCTGTTTAATTCAGGATAATTCGTCATATCAAATTAACATTTAACAATCACCATAACATCCACTTATAAATGAAATTAAAGACTTACTTTAATAATATGATAAGAAAATGAATTTGATATGAAAATGTGATGTATTTTTGTTATACGTTTCATTAGAGACAAGTAGTAGAAAGTCTTGTATACGTATAAATAAAACTAGTTTCATGTTTGATATCGTTACATTATTTGTAGCTTTACATAGAAGTAAGTGAAATTGTATCTTTCAGTTTGTCAAAGACCTGACAAAAACAATTTTCTTAAATAAACCTGGTGGTATTCAATTACTTTGATAATTTGGTCCCATCATTATTTTATACTTTTCTTCATTCTTTATCATATTGCAATTATTTAACCTAATATTTGACTGATATTTGCCGGCTTTCCAATTTTATCTATAAATCTCTTAACAAGTTTATGTATAACCCGATTGCTAGAAGTGCATAGTGTAAATATAAATCACAGTTGCGTCATAGTATGGAACTTCACAGCAGTTTTCCACGTAGGATCTGATCCCAGGATCTCTAGGTCTCATTCGACACATCAATTTCAAATTCAGAAATCTCCACAAAACCCATTTACAACCAATTCCACCTCATTAGTGACTATCTTTAGGAGGTAATTACCGGAACTCTAGTAAAAGGATGTGACCAATGGTGTCCAACCACACCTAAGGTAAGACAGCTACCTACTGACAGCAATCGTTGATATCACGTAATATGTCATGAATTAATTAAGGCTAGCAATATCGGTCTCTGGATGCCCATTGGATCAGTTAATCCTAACGGTTAAGCGTTCATTGTAAAAGTCTGATGACCCAGGGCTTGATTTTGTATTGTGGTCGTAGAGGCGAACTGCTAAGGAGTTACATTATGGGGCAAATCATTTTCCAATCCCTCCTGACTTTCAACTTTTATTTAATCAAGATATAATCGTGATATAAAATTTCACAGTCTCTATAATGTTTCCTTATAAACCTTTTCCTTGAAGTTTCCTAAAGGCACATAATAAAGGAATTACTTCATGGTCTTACCGTTGAAGGCTACATATACTGAATTCATGCCTCACTTATGCCATTACAAATAAATAAAAATGATACTAATAAGTTTTAAGCTATACATATTAACTAGTTCAATTAAAACACATCTGGTTAGTTCTGTAGTTATGAACATTCTTCTAAATCACTGAAAAATATGAATACACTGGTTGATGAAAATTACCATTAACTGGCTCAGTATTTTGACAAGTTCATTGTAAATAGTTATGCAAGCATTGAAAACCAGGAAATACCTGATATATTGTGGAATTCATGCAATGCGATAAGTGGTAGACCCCATAATAGACAGTTTGACTTTAGTAGCCATGCCTTCTTACTAGAGCTCTGAAGTTATCTGCTTTACTCATTCACTGCACTGTATACACAGATTACTCCAGGGTTTCTCATTAAAGACTTTCCAGTGGCTCTCTTTTATTTATAGTTATTTCACGAGAGCAGATATTAAAGTAAAATCACAATTCACCATTCCATATAGCACTTGACATTTAATAATGTTAAAAGTCTACTCCATTATTCCATCACAACCATTTACCATCTAAATGTGCTACTGTGCAAATAGTAGAATCATCTAGAAAATGATATCTTTGGAATAAATAACCACGAAACTCTAAAATATGACTGCATATATATTCATATAAATAGTATCCTGTTGTTGTTTACACCATCAAAGATAAACCTGATAAATCCGTTTCTGTATTGATTATACTACTCAAATTCTCGTATTTCTGAACATTCACTTAGGTCACCTGGAAGTTAAAGAATCAATCACATGCACCTGTTATCACTTAAACTAAACTTAACAAATAGATAACTTTCCCTAATGCCTCTCCGTATCCTATAGTCTCATTTATTTTCAAAACAAATTTACTATAAATCATTATTATTATTATTTTTATTATTGTTTTCGTTCATTATTTCTATTTGTTTCCTTTTATTAGTTTACAGCATATTCGAGATCCTAATAAACCACAAGATCCAGACGAAAAATTAGAAAAAGGTATATACTCGATTTTATTTATCAAATATATATTTGTTTTGCCCCTTCCCCTTTCCATATTCCATCTATGTCTCTCGTACATGGAGTAATATACTTAGTTACCACCTTGAAAACGATGGTGTAAAACACAGTGATGTTCCTTATTTAACATAATTTCAAATTGAACTGCCGAAAATGTCTTCTGTCGCTTAACAAAAACAAGCATCCAATTCGTTACGCACTCATTATGATAAATGACTTGATTTAAAGATAAACTATGATATGTCTAGTGGTTTCATGTAAACGAATTAAATAGTAAACTGAATGAAATACAGTAAGATTATCATTCAAACAGAACAAGATTCAGTAGGTTAGTTCAGTTCAATTTTTATTTCATTTCATAAATAAAGTCTTCTATATTTCCACACTGTAAGTTTAAGTGTAGATTCGCATATCTCAATTATTTAATTAAAAAGGGCAATATACTGATTATGTTATTCGAGTAGTAACGCTGGACTGTGAAAAGAGTTTAATATCAATATTTTGTTTCTTTTTCATCGAATAACCCTGACACTTGTTACAAGACATCATGATAAAATCTACTAAAGGACCTTTAGATCCAAGGAACAAAATCCCATATATAAGTACTTACTACTTCTTAAACTCATTACTAATGTTTGTAACCAGAATACTAAGTTACGTTACGTTTACTGATAAAATAAGTAACGCTTATTTAAAGTTAAATTTAAATAGTAAATGCAAATCTAGCAAATTTCCTTCTTAGCTTTAATCAATCAAGCAAAACATACTTTTTTGAAACAGATCAAGAATTATTTGAAAAATCTTCGGAAGTAGGAACATTCATATCGTTTTCGATGACAATGTATTCATTCTATATAAGTGCAAATGATAACGTTTCTCTTCTCAATAAAATATCTCTCAAATAAATCAAATGACTTCTTTCAAAATATGATGTGGTTTGCTTCAGAGGAGCGATAACATGACTTTTGAATGATCCTTTATCTGTACATTCAACTCTACCCGAAATTTCATAACTAAGGGGACTCTATTCAACAGTTACAAAGAAACAGTAAAATATGTAACTTTATTAATAAATGCTCAAAATTAATTATTTGCATATTACAGGTGTTTCAAAAGTCTACACTTACTGGATGCATCATCTACCTTAACGTATAATGTTGGCGTATGTAGTAATAGCAGTTTAGAATAAAGCTACCAAACTAAAGTTTGGTGTCGATAGATTCAATCTTTGAATGTTGATTTAAGCTGTGTTAGTCGGTTTGACTAATGGTTCGTGAGATAATAGTGATCAATTTTTGGTGAGGATTTGTAGTATAATTTAGGACCGATTACAATAGGTTCAAGGCATTCGCTATCTAACTCCATTTAGATCTTACGTTTTAATATGCCATCATTCATATGTATGTATTCCTTCTAATAACAGTATATTTTCAGTGTTAAATCACTTTCGTAATTATTACAACTACAATTATTTTTATTCCTATGGTTTATTTAAATTTGTCATGTTGATTTGACCGAATAATTCGAGGCAACTTACATTTGCATAAAACTTCATGTATTTCATGACTGATTGATGGTTTCATACGCCGTAAAATTTTAGCATCAAACGAACTTCTACCTATTTTTACAAAAGTACACATGACAAACAATCGATTGAATGTAAATGACCCACTGTCTATTAGTCAATGTGAATATATCAGTACATCAAAAAGTGGAGTAGATTCAACGCAACAACGAACTGGGAATAATCAACAAAGATTTCAGCAAGATTCATTTTTATGCTCTTCACGTGGATCTGAAGTGATTATGCATCCATTAACTGAAAAAGAAAAAATTGCTGTACGTGTAATTCGTAGACTGCGATTTTTTGTGGCACGTAGAAAATTTCGTGAAGCACTTAGACCTTATGATGTCAAAGATGTAATTGAGCAATATTCGGCAGGACATGTTGATATGTTAGCTAGAGTAAAAATACTCCAAGCGAGGTAAATAAGTGTTTATACTCAATATATTGTTCAGTATCCCTTTTTTGTAACTGATAATGATGGTTCAATTATATTATTATTACTTAAATTGCATTTTTAACCCCACCCCTAAACTGTTCCATTTACGTTTCCTGTTTATATGAATAAGAAGGAATGTTACAAATGACATTAGATAATAAATTATCTGCAGAGTGTTTTGGCTGGAAAATTCCTTAGAGCAAAACTGATTTTTTGAAGTCTAAAGCTTTCTTCTGATAACTTCTACCGACCTAACATCAAGTGATGGCTATTGCGATGTAGATTTATCTAGTCTACTGATTCCAACTAAGGAAAAAACAACTGCATTGATGTTTACTTAGTGACCATAAATAAAAAAATATTGGTTTAACAGTAAATCATGTTCTAGTATGAATATCTCACTGACAACGCTTGTCATTGTGACATTAAATGATATGAGTTGGAGTCCTAAAATGAACCACGTTTCTTTCAAGATTGAAAGAAACACCCTGGTAAGTATCAAAAATACTGACTACCTGAAACTAAGGAATACTAAACTTAAGTCATTTGATCATCATTGCTTTAAATAATTTACTTCTTCCATTCACATTATGAATGTAACTGTATACTTGTAAACATATAACCAGCAATTAATAATTCCAACTAACAGATTTATTTTTATAATTTTATCTTTTAGACTCGATCAAATTTTGGGAAGACCTGGTTCAAAAAGTGATGATGTATACGATTCAAATCAATGTTTAGCATCAAGAATTGTAAAAATTGAACATAAGGTGAGAAATTGTTTAAAATCTTGAAACAGGAATTAATTTCTCTTTACTCAACGGTGTGTATTTTCTTTCTAAAGTAATATTTAACTAATATCAAATTTCAAGAATAAATATATTACATATATACGGAATGATTGAATTATTTTTAGTTGATGAACAATAAACCATAGGATAATTTGCAATGAGTCCCAACCATGTCTTAGTCTCTACCTAGATACAAATCCAATTGTTTGTTCAAGAACCAGACAAGTTAGGCACAAACCATATATTATAGAAATACCGAGTGACAAGTTACATATAATAAATGAGAAGGTAAATATATCCATTCATTAAATTCATAATCATCATCCATCTCCTTAAACTTTCATTAACTAATCACAATATCTGCTGGCGAATGCTAAATTTATTACAAATTATCAGGTTCACCCTTGGTAATGATATCTAGTAATAGTAATAATCTTAGATTTCGTAATTGAGTGTTGTGGAGTTTGTTGAATGTTAATTTGATATCACGAAACGGTTTGATTTAGAGGCAGTTACCCAATGCTATCAATCTGTAAGGTTGCTAAAAATTTTTCACGAATTTAATGAGTTGAAAAAATCAACTTGTGGAAGCCGGCCCAATTGTCTGATGGCAAAGCATGTGCCGTCAAACCACAAAGCTCTGGGTTCCATCCCTGGTGATGTCCTATGGTTATCTAATTTTACATTTAATTAAAACAGAAAGCTTAGATATTGTCTCACAAATAAATGTTTATTTATGTTGATCAGTATCTGTTGTTGAGTATGCATTTTTTGTGGATTATCTCAATATAGCGTTATGCCATATGTTTTAATAAGAGTTAATTATGGTCAGCAGTGGAAATCAGGAAGCTCACTTCGTCTAACTCTGAATTGGTTGGATGGTAGATATCTGCATTTAGCAACTCAATAGTGAGATAGGATCTAGAGTAAAACGATAGTGTTTGGGGTCCCAGTGCATTTATCAACACTAAGATGCAAACATATCCAGCAGGCTAGTCTTAAATAACTCAAGACATACATTTTGATTCTGAAATGTGACTGAAAATATTTTCTAAGGATTTCAAACTAAATTACTGTCAAATAAGTAGCATCAGTTTTAATGGGACTAGACGTTGTCAGCTCAACGAAGTAGACCACGTATTGAAATGTTTTTACATGGATTTTGAGCCATTTTGCTATGAAATTCCTTTATATTTTAGATAGATGCTGTTGAATTGAAACTCGACAGACTGATAAATATTTTCAAAGCTGACTGTTTATTCAAGTATCGAAATCAACTGGAATGCACAGAAGTCAACAGTAAACGTTTTTTTCAAAACGGTGACAATTGTATGCAACATTCAGATTGTTCAGTCAAACTGCAAGTTCAAACCGAAAATAGTGCACTTGTTCCAACAGTAAGACCACATTCACAACTAATAGATGATAGAGTATATATGATACACCGTGGACCATACAGTAGATGTTCTAAACAAAGACTACCCGCGTCTGAAAGAAATTCACTCACGACAAATCATCCATTATCATTAAGAAGTGAACGATGGCAAAGCACTGACGACGAAACATGTTTGGTAAACGCAAATTCTAACAATGAATCAGAATATACTACATTGCGTCATAATGATATTAATAATTATACACATACAACTCATTCAAAATCACAATCAACACACCAGACAAATGAGCCTCCAACAAACAGACAAAGTTTTCCTTTACAATCCACATCATCATCTAACATACTAACAAACAGGCATGCAATGTCTACCTATTTAAAAAATTCCCTGAAAAAAGATGATAATACTGAAATTCAAAGTTGTAAAACATCCAAAACAATGATAGAAATTTCATATGACCATTTAAAAAATCCACATCCTATTGATCATTACACACAAATTTCATCAAATTATTCTAAACTTTCAAAAAGTATGAATTCAATTCCATCACCCGATCTACAGACTTCTTCACAGAAAACATCTTTACAAAGACAAGAAGAGATTATTACTCCATTAGATTGTGAATTTGTTATAAAAGTTGAACAGCAGAAAGAATCCTTGTTAGATTCAACTGATAATATTATTGAAATGATGAATAATGAACAGAATGATACAAAGCAGAGAAAATCTTCATGATAATGTCTAATCTATATTTTGTTTACATTTAATAAAAAATAATGTATATAAATGCATAAATTTTCCAATTATGTTTTTTTACCATACTCCTACTACTACTACTACTGCATACTACTTATTTAGTTCCGAAATATTTAGTTTATTTTTCATAGTTTGTAACAGTTTTGTGTAGATTTTTATAAAGATAGTCAAGTTAATTTGTTATGAACATTCTTGTATGATTTTTATCGCCTTGAAAGATTTCCACTCGTCTATTCTACTAAACATTATCTACTTTTCACTTTATACAATGTTACTATAATAAGTAAACACAGTAGTTCATTATAAGTTCCAACTTAGATGTCTTCCTTTCTTTTTTTACACTTTTTGTTTCATTTACATCAAAGTGTAAACAAAACAAAATAGTCTAGTGTATATCATTCTTCTTTATTCTTCTTTTTGTCTTCTTTTTTTTAAATCTCTTGATTTATACTTCATACTGAATATTTTTTAGATCAATCTACTTTGTATAAATAGCATAAAATTGATAGGAATGATTGACAGAATGATTTGTTTATTCTCTATTTTGATATTTCATGATATAAATGAACAAATGCTGTAGGAAAATCAAAACAAATCTGTGGATCTTTACTTAATGAATGTTAAAAAAAAATGATGATGAAGTTCGAATGGTAAGAATAAATCTTGTCAGAAAATATATGATCTTAAAATAATTAAAACATGAAGTTAAAGAAAGGTGTTTTAAGTTGGTTCATTTCTTTTTAAATTACAATTACAGATGATAGATAGTCAGTTGTAGATAAAGTAGAACTTGATATATATGAGTTTAGATCCAAGTTAATATACTGAATCAGCACAACGATATGAAGTTTGTACGACAGTAACACTACAATAGAATGTAGTTGAAAAGAACAAAGCAACGTGCTTGAAGAAGAATAATAGAACCTTGTATCTAGATGAATATTAGTAGTGAATGCACTTGTGTTGATTTGACCAACACTGTACCACCCGATGTCGCCAGTCACTAATTGTAGTTATCATGCAGATCCAAGGTGAAATTTAGTCAGACGTCGATCCACCAGGGCTGATGAGACTTCCGGGACAAGCGAAGTCTAAAACGTACTCAACTAATCCACTGCATATGCGAAGTCTAGGTGATGATGAAAAGCAGTCATGAAATGACATTTTGCATTCACAGGGGGAGAAATATATCCGAATATTTTAGCATCGTTATTTAAGGTATTTAGAAGACTTTACATTGTCAGCGCCTGTATAATATAAATCAATATGTGATCTTCCTGCTAGGTAGTCGATTCATGTGGAGTTAGAAGATAAACATTTAGGTGGATATCTATGTCTAATTTAAATGGGAAGTGGGAGGAATCGGAGCGACCATAACAAACATTATTTACAGTTGTCAGTTTTAGTGCCATTTTGCAATAAGCCCTAAGTCGATCAGGCGTGATCAAGTAGAAAGCTTTCATATAGTTTATTCACTTTTGAGTGACATTTTTTGATGACAACATCGAAATCTGCCTTTGCGTCAAGAAATACTACTACTGTCGGACATTAGTAAGTGTATTTATGTTCTAGAATCTAACGGTGCTTAATTATTTGATCAATACAGCCTTACTAAGATCTAAAGCCAGCCTAATTTTCTTGAGCTTGTTGTTACCTGGGTTCAGATAAACGTCGGATGATAGTAGAGGTTTATACTTTGGATACTATATTAGTCAAACTAATTCCTTTGGTTATCATAAGAAGATTTTTATCTATTCCTATGGACTGCGACAATCAGGGATTGACATCGATCGGATGGGATTATCTCCACTTTTCAGACTTTAGTTAAAATATTAATCAACCCACCTGCTGAAACCAGACTACTGTTGTCAAGGAAATCTGGGACCAACTTATCAAGTCCTGCTGCTTTTCGTCGCTTTCAATTTTTAGTAGACTTTTCCACATCACTATGAGCAGTTGGAGGGAGGGTAGTGTTTTGTCAGGTAGTTTGAGGACAAACTGGTAAACGAAAGGTAGATGAACACTAGCTAAACTACTCCTCATTGTGCCATCTTCATCAGTTTATTATTGTGGACTAAGGTAGATCACAAACATGTCTTTTTCTGAAATAACGTAACGAGCAACCGATTTTCTAGTGCCGGTTTGCTTAATGAGTTAGAACAGTCGTACGGTTCCACTTTTTGTCGTAGATGTTTCCTTCGCTTTTACTTATGGTACCCACCACCACTTTCATTCCTTACGCAGACTTTTGTTAGCCAACATTCGAGCTATAGCCACTCTAAGCTTGCCAGAATCAGTTTTCTAGCTGTAACCAGTACAGTGTAAGTTGATATAGTCAACTGATCGATCCCAAACTTTCGATTCAGGTCGGGTGAAAATGATGTCGATACATTTACCTGCGGCTTTAAAATCGTTCTATATATGCTCGGGATAAATTTACTGACAACGATCGACTGGTAGAAGAGCTAATACTTCTCGAATTAGTTTCCGAAAAATTTACGTGTTGTGACTTCGCTATATTTTGTAAAACTCATAGAAATACCTTCTCCTATTAACGCGTGGTCAGAGTTCAAACATATGCTCCAGAATAAGCGACATTCCCCTACGGAGCCTCTTCAATAATGGTTGATCTCTATATGGTCTCTTTTTGTTCATAGTCGTGTTATTATCAGAAATCGCCACGTTTCAAAACAACAACACTTGGCAAGTGTTAACAGAAACCCATTCAGAAAGTGCTTGTTTTGCAAGCAAAATTTGTTCTGTGTTTACGCCAACAGGGCCAAAAAGACTTGCTGTCGGAACCCCAGATAAATCAAGGTCAAATCGTCCTGGTCCTCGGTACTGATTAGGTGAGGTCACGTAAATGACTACTCTAGGATTTAGCAAGACACAACATATGTCAATGATAAGAGATTGTAAGGTTGTAGCTGATGAGGACTGTCAATCGATTCAACAAGAAGTTTGCACACTGAAAGAGAAAACATGAAGTTTAGAGAACGATTTTACGAGACTTAAGATGGCGCTTCGTGAACTGGAACTCTTATCATTACTGACAAGTATAGAAGAGATGGAAAAAGACGTGAGCTGAAAGCAAATGTAGGAGGAATATTAAAGGAGGAGACTCGATCGTGATTAAGTTATGTCTAGTGCTGTCAGAGATATGCAAAAGATTATTGATTCTTAATTGCCCAGGGCTCGGAAGGGTTATTTTTAGATGCCTGGCAAAGAAACTGGATTAGAGACGGTTTTAATGACCCAAGAGTTTGACCGCAGTGCTCATGGACAATATCCTACTGCCGGTCATTGAATACACTTTTACCAGTTTTTGATGTGTTCTTCGAAAGGCCTTACGATTGGAGGCATACATTTTTAAAGTAAAATGTGGCATACGTTTTTTGAGCCTACCATTTCGAACCCTACATTCCACTTTGGGAAGGTAGCACTCCTATAATGTTGGCTGTCCGAGTAAAACATTATGTAAGTACCACACCACTGTACAGTTGATGTAGTAACTTCGCCCTCTGACTTCGAGTTTTGAGACTTTCTTCTTACCGCTTTCCAGAGAAACACCTGTTCAGATCAGTATTAAATGACTAGGTAACTAAGATATGTAAGCTTGACCACCACGTTAAGATATCGACTGCAGTTAGAATAAAATCAATGTATTAAAAAGTAAAGAATTAGTTGAAACAACCCTTGCTAATTATCCCAAAAGAGATGAAGTAAGATTCGCATATGAAATATTCAAATCATAGGACTCTACTAAAAGAGATCACCTGAGTTACAAATCATCTAGTCTCTCTCAAAATCTTCTTAGTTTAATCAATACATAAACATTAATAATATCAAGGTATTATTCCATGATGATAAATAATCAATAATATTGACATTGTTAGCATTTACACCCTTGGAGACAGGAAAACAAGTATTTTAAGCGAGAAAATAAAGTTTTGAACTTCATTTTCTCATTTTAGATTATGAAGTTTTAATGGAAAATTATTTATAACCGGATATGATAAATAGAAATAGATACAAATAGTAATTTAGCTAAGTGGTTAAGCCGAAAAAGAAATCGGATTCACGTTTTCCTTCATGCTTATGAAACTTAAGAAATTCAATATAGATGTCATTGTTAAAACATTCAGAATATCATATTTTACTATTTAGATTATGATGAATGAATACCTGATGGTTAAAGAATCCTATTAATATTGATTTTATGATAATAATGACTACAAATAATCAGTTGGTGTTCCAAATATATAAATATTTGTAGATTTAACAATAGATACTTATCCATTGAAACAATGGGAAACTGCGAACCCTGCTGATATCTTCATGCACATTAGACAAGAAATCTGGACAATGAAACTTAGTGAATAAAGCTTTAGCACTTTACAAAATGGGTACTTAGTTTGAATCGCAATACTAACAACAACACAGATACAGGTTCATCTAAATGACTAATGTCCCAAATCTATATGTGCATAATTATCAAACCACTATCAAATTAGTACGGTAATCTATAACAATACTATAACAACAATCTATAACAACTACTATAAATTCAACTTCAATAAATTATAATCCCGGGTATCAACAGTTTGTACACAAACATCAGTGATTACACGAATCGTTTACTATCTTTGTTTTATCCTACAGAAAAATATTCACTTTATATTCACTTTGCATCATAGACTGACTTAAGTTAGACCGATGTTTTGTTTTAGTTAAGGACTAATTAATCTTCAGTATAAATAATCCAAAGATAGGAATATACATATATTAAGTTCCTAGAAAGTATATACCCTCTTAGATACTTCGAATTAATGTTTCTTAGCATCCTTTTATAGTGCATCGATGTCCAACGGAATTGATATAAGTTTAATAAAAATTACTATTATTGTTATTCTAGCAGTAGTAATAATCAGTAATGAATAGTTAATGCCGGAAAATACATTCGTTTACAATCTCGGCAATATACAATGATGAATCAACCAACAACGGGTTCCTCCAATTCTACTATATTATTAAGTCAGATTTCCTTTACCTAAAGTAAATAATGTAAACGGTTACATTACGACCTGGGGTGATAATAATAAAAATATTAAATATCTCATTTCAATTAAATAACATTTATGGGAATAATAAATGATTTATATTAGGTTGTTAAAGGTAAGAAACAGGAAACTCAAAACTTAGGTTTCATGATAAATGACGATCGAAAGTTAGGTTTACTTGCTGATTTCAGGAAATTGATACTCTCCGAAGAATTTGAAACCGAGTAACTCAGTTTCAAAACTTTAGAAGTTTCCACTGACCTTTCTAGACAGAGAATCACCTACTTCATAGAATTAATGTATTTACATGCATTGGTCATTGACTTGTGGTATAGGTCATGTGTATCCAGTCCTTTTGAGCTAAGCGAATTCCATCGATTAATTCGGAATGTAGTCAATAGTCTCATTAACTCCATGACGAATGTGCTATTTTTTGATATTATATGGCTGGTTTTATGTTAGTTAGCACTCATGACTTAAAAATATTTCTATAAACACCTTTAGATATCACCAACAGACTGCTAACTACTATACGCTATAGTAGACTTCGAAGTAACAGAAAAACTGAACCATTATCCTTGATACTATTCAGTAAAATTATGCAGATGCATTTATCTGCTCAAATCTTATGTGTAAATTGAATCCATTCACAGAAATTAATTAACCACATTAAACAATTCAGATCCATTATGGTTTTCTTTCGATATTCAAAAGTGATCGATATTTTTTGATCTTTTGATCACCAAAAACCTGCATAAATTAACACCATTTTCATTAAGGAGAACTTTAATTCAATTTGATTTCACGACCTGTAATCTTTATTTCCAGTCATATCACATATGTACACACACACATAAATACAAACTATTAATCTTCTTTCTTATATACTGAGTTACATTTAGTTTGTCGTTTCGTACTCACGTTTTCTATAACAATTATCTTCATTTAGTTAAATAATTAGATTGATCCAAAAATAGCATGTCTTTATATTTACCATCTATTATTCTTTCTGCGTTAAATAGCAATATATTCAAATTTAGGTCATGGAGAAGCAATAAATTCATTTAGTTACAGTGGATAGTGAAAAAAGAAACGTTAATAAATACCAAGTAAATTCTACGATTATTATGATTGACTTGAACAATATTATGATTTATATGAGTATTATTTATTATGAAGTGTTTATTAGGACATCGGAAATCAATTAATGTACCTGAATGGATTTCTCCTCCCCACCCCTTCTTAAAAATTAAGATAAAGGAAAACTATGAAGAAAAAATTCGTAAAGTAAGACAATTACAAATATTACACATTAGATTAGTAATGTAATGTATCGACCATTATATTTAGTTTCCGGTGTTGAAATTTAGTATAATCAATGAAGAGATTAATAATACTCGCCACTTAATTGAAGTTAAACTACTTATTTTTATATAACTTTTTGCAAGCAGTCGTGGAGTTTCATAATGTTGTGAAAAGAAGCGAAAAGGTAAGACGGTTTTCACTGATAGAAATAGATGGTTGACACATAGCACAGTGAATCGATGTAGTGTTTGATGAGTGTTGAGCTATAATCTAAAAGACGGAACTGTTAGTTTTTAACAGAAACGTATGTAAGCATGTTCTCCTTGGTTGTTATTAATTAATTAATATGAAATCAATTGATGATATGCACTATTTTCTGAATAGAAATATTAAAATATTGTGTAAATTGACAGTTGACGTTGTTTACAAATATTCGAATGTTCGCTAAATGTGTGGTACTCAGAACTTAAGGTCATTTATCTGTTCACTTAGATAACAAGTGCTGCATGTCAGAGTGGACGTATCACTAACATTTTGTTTCAAGTGTTTGCAATTACACCTAACTGTGTAATAGGGATATGGCTAATGCGATGCAATCAAAAATGTTAGTGAACAAAACCATTAATTCACTGGATGATAAAGCTTTAAAGTTAAGACCATTATGATATGCAACACGTACTTAGTAGATGAATGAAAAAAGTGAGCGATACAACATATTTGGTGAACAATGAAAGCAATATAGAAAATTTCAGTTCTTTTCTTACTGAGAGTAACTGATGAACTTCAAATAATTAATTAATCAATTTAATAACTAAGGATAGAACTTCTAACAGAAGGTAACTCAGAATAAAACATCCATTAGTTCCGTTTCTCAAAAGTATCTATTTATGAATTCGAAACTTAGAAGTGACTAAGCTTCTGATATACTTAGAAGCTTGAACACAGCAATCGAAAGAACGTTTTATGCTGACAAACTGCATTTAACTTCCACTAGTAAGAAACTATTTCCAATATTTGTAAATGAAAATCCACCGCCCCCCCCCCAAGCAAGGTCGCTTCTATGTGTACTTATCAATCGATCTGCACCTGTACAGCAGGATATTTTAGCCGTAGTCAGTGTTAACATTCAACATGAATTACAGAACATATTTCCATCAAGGTTTTATATGGAGGAAACAAATACTGTTAAAAGTTTTTTCCTTAAAACTTAAGTTTATTATCACTTTAAGAATCATCTGATCAGAAGAGAAAATATTTTACAACTCAACAATGAATAATAAACTATGCATACTGAAGGTATGATGTATCTATGCCAACGAAAAAAAAACAACTATTAATTACCTTTATATATATATCAACACAATGTAATTACCATTTCAATCTGTATCACTGATACACTATCTTTATTTCACCCCCCCCCCACCTTAAGTAAACTAAATAGATATTATCTTATCACTTAAAATGAAACATTATTTTCTTACAGTACAATCAAATAACTATTAACAACATTAGTTGAATCGTTTACTATCAATCTATACTAATTGTTGTAAAAATTATTTTTATGCATCAATTGAAAATTAATAGTATGTAATTGTTCTACATTGTTGATTATACAGTAACTAAATGAATTCAAATGGTACACTTAGAAACGAAAATAATACATTCATTGTTTATTCTTTCTTTTCTAATAATTATATCACTTTAATGCATTTCCAATCATTTTCCTAAACAGTAATGATATAAATATACTGATAGCAATAATACTGAAAGTAGTATTATAAACTGATTAAATGGTAATTTGTTATTTAACTGATGTAAACAACTATTATCATTATTTACATTGATTTGCCTATCTAAATGAATCTCATTTAAAACAAAATGAATGTTGTGTTTTAGCTTAAGATTATTTACATTATGGTAACTAAGGTGAATAATATCAGTGTTATTAATGGATATAATTCTTATTTATCTAAACATTTCTCAAATGACGCAAACAAAAGCGATAAATCACTTTAGATGTCATCAGTTTCTTGTTTTATTTTGAAGAAATACCTACAGTAGTAACTACTGACAAGAACCGCTTACTACTCTAACTGAAATGAAAATTACACGTTAAAAGTATATTATGATTCAGAGAGATAACCACCGGTGTGTGTAACGTCCCTCAATGTAATCTTTATGTTGTGATAATCAGTCGGTCATGCAAAATGTTAAACTTAATACATATGTTCATAGATTCAAGTTGTCATACAACATTAACACAACAAGACCAAATTAAAATGATTAATATAACAATATTGTTGAATAATAAGGAATAAAGTAAACTTTTGTAACAATGTTTGGTAAAAATTAGCATCTATAAAATTACCGTAGGTGCCAGTGCATAAACGAAAAGCAGGTGATTAAGACAGCTGATTGGTTAACCATAAGTCTAAAGGAGCCAGTGAGATTTACGACAATATACAGATGCTGACCGGCTGGTTTAATGAATGGCTAACTAAAACCCTCTAATTGTGTATGGGAGAGAATACAAAGCAATTTAATGAATGTGAATAAATTATATTATGTATCATATTATGAGCTATTCTCAGGGAAAAAAGTGTAAAATGTAATGTGCGAAATGTAATTAACTGGAGGAGTTATGTAAAGAAAACTGGATACTAGGTTTATAGCAACATTATAAGAAAGTGGTAACGGGGATATGTATGACAACCGTTTATATGCTTATGGAAAGCTCATAACTTATGAAATACAAATATCTTACTTACTAAATGTTTAGCAAATACAGTTTAACAGCAGAGGTCCTGATATCACGAGAAATAGACTCTGGAGATTGTGATTTACGATTATTTTTCCCATTTTAATAATCTCGATGAAAATGACGGATGAATGTGATCGATTCATAGCTAAGCTTTGCAACTACTGATCGCGATTATTGTGCTGACCACAACCGCTTAACCTTAGCCTGCGATGATAGCTCAGAATAATACTCATCGATTTCATGGACTGATACCATGGTTTCAACTTCACTGACAGATTTGTCTTCTTTCTTTAGTACTCTGTGTTTAGACTAACGACTGATTTTTCAATCATCCCATGAAACGCGAGAGATGGATCAAGGATACTTATCATAAATTATCTTCTCTTTACCTACTTTTGCAACCCATGTTACGAAGTCATAGGTTAAAATAGAACGGAATGCTAAGCCGTATACTCCACCTTGTTGAAAGACAAATATCTCGCTTACGCCACAAGTGGTGTGAATTGGCTGACACCGAAAGAGCTTTCTGAATTCAAGCTAAGATTTCGTTAGATATCACATATCCGAGTTGGTGAGGTAAGTACAGTGATCTTAGCATTCAACTACTTGACTCCTTATGACTAATCCAGGCAACGATGTAGACCAGTCCTGAAGTAACATTTTAGTTTTCATGGACAGAGACACATCCTGGATATGCTTGAACTGTTATTCAAGTTGTTAATGAGACTTTGCATATTGTCAGCGTCTTTACCAAATCCTATTCTCCTGAAATATTCCTCATTTTTAACAGCATCAGTTTACTTTGCAAGATGCCTTTTGACTATCTAATAGTGGCTATTTGATGATCGCTTAAGGTGGCTTCTAGATGGTAATTACAGTCTTCAAAACAGTAATAAATATGTCATCGTAGTAATCCTTATTTTTAGAAACTTACTATTTCTTGAAGTAGTGAAGTCATCATGACGAAATGGGATAAATAATCATCTAGCTCCCATTATTTAACAATAAAAACATTCATCCTAAATTAATTTCTTCTATCGATTAAGAGTTTTGTAGATCGCTTTCTAGAATAAAACATGCACTTCATAACTTCAGTACTCTTCCAACATTTATGATCAAGTTTTTGTAGTCTATGATTTCCAGTAATTTTTTATTTATTGAATTATCATAAGAGTTACGTTATCTTATAAACTGTTCAGTAATGTAGTTCGTTAGTAATTCTGAACGATGATTCAAAAAATGAAAAATACTCATATAATTCAACTTTTTAAAGAAGTACTTTTTTTATTTATAAATATTGCATACTTTGATAAATTTGTTGCCATGGTTATAGAATTTTCATATATTGTAGTAATAATTACATAATACTCCAATCAGTGATAAACAATTCAATTAAGGATCATTAAAATAATATTTCATTTGCCTTGTTACACCCTATAACAATACATAAGAAATTGATAAACCTAGCAAAAAACAATAAGGAGGATAGAACAAACAGACAGATAGAAAGGAAATATGTGTACAATAATATGATTGATATCACTAAATGGAATAAAAACTAACTACAGTTGAGGGGTATTATCTTAGTGCATAATGGGTTATTTTGGTGCTGAAATGTGTCGTTGATACAATCAAATATCAGATGTTATTTGAACTACTTTCAGAAATATACCTAAAAGTGATTCCACAACTACCATTTCCTAGTGATGATGTGTCTTAGTGTTCTAGTTCTTTACAAACTTGTCTTTTTGTAGTAGAGTAACTAATGCAAAGTAAAAGAGCAATTATTATATCACGACTATTCATAACATTGACTGAGTTCGCTACAGATTGATTCTGATAAGAAAACCATTATTAACTAGGGAGGATTGAACAGATGTTTCTTCCTAGTATGGGACTCCTAAGCAGTGCGGTCATTCGATTCCGCCAGGGAATTGAACCCATGGTCTTCAGGTTAGCGAATGCCCACCATATGTACCACTGTGGCAGCGTCTGGTGGTAGAATTCTCGCTTCTACTAATTTGTGATATAAGGCGACGACCACTCATTATCGTCGGTGATAATTACCTTAATCCCGACAAGCCTGAACTCCACCAGTCACGACTTTTTACTAGAACTTCAGGAACATTCTGAAGTTCGCCACCTTAGTTTATTATTTACAGCTTTATTTGTTTTACAGAAATATAAAAACATTTTATCTTGTTTAGTTTAAAAACTTACATGTAGAAATATGTGAATGTATCGCTTATTATACTGATACAACTGTCTACTTATGTGTATATGCTGAAGACCTAACTCATAAAATAAGAACATAATTTCACCTCATCGTAAATGTGGCCGAATATTTATGGTTTGAATCTCTTGAATTACAGCTTCATAATATAAACATGTTGTACAGTTTTCTCTACCAAGAGATTTTGAGTTGGTGATTTGTATTATTATCAATCTATTGTAAGTAGATTCTTCTCCTTGTCATGCAGACAACAATTTCGTGATGATAGTTGTTTTCAAGTATTTTGTAGAGTATCTGAAGTAGTTTGTAAAATACTTTTTTTGGTTATAATAGTCGAAATGTGATTAAGTTTTATTGTTTTAGTTGGACTGTAACTGGCAAGTTGAATCCAGTCACTATCCAACTTAAATAATACTTGTGATCTATCGCTATATCGAGGCAATCGGCTCAGGATGCACATGTAGCAACAGAAACTGACCAGTTTTAGTCCATGACAAATCAACAGAAAGATCCAAATACATCCTAATTACGTGTTCAGTCATACTCGCATGTACTATGCAGATGAATACTTCACTATATGATGATTAATGTTTATAGATAAACTAAAGAACAAAATTTTCATTCTATTTAATTAGACAGTTCTGAAAAAAATTAAAGTACTTAACGGACAAGTCGTAATTGAAAATGTCAAGACATATGGCCATATTATTATTACTAGTTAACTTAGTACGATACATAAATATGGACTATGTTACAACTTTAAGGGATTTGTATTCAACCCCCTGCAGGTTTTAATTAGACTCTTTCTTAATTTGATTTACAAACAAAGTTATCGCTATTTATAGAAAGATAATAAATAATTGCTGTTGTGACATTCTGATGGACACAAAATAATATTACAAAATCCCTCCAACCACTGGTCATAATAGTCTTACAGACTTAAAATAGATAGTCTACACCCATTAACAGACCTCAAACTGACATTCATTGATTTTGTACACTGACGTCAGGCTTTAGTTAGGCACCTCGTAGCCATATTCTAATCTATTAAACATATCTGCTACTCCATCACTAAACGTCAAGTTAAGTAATAATGATTATATTGTGTAATTAAAATAAATTAACGTATGCTAGTGTTTATTTGGGACTCTTGAATGGAATCGTCGAGTCATAGTAATTTTGTTTTTTTCACTTGAGTATGTAGCTATATCATCATTTAGAAGTTATTGTAGTAACTACTTTGGATTGATATATATTGATTTAATTGGGATGGTTATTTTTGTAGAAATTGGTCATTTGTTTGATTGAATATGTCACAGATTGATGTTGGCAGGGTACCATCGAAAACCAGGGAGCACTAGACAACTGTTTCGATCCACTGAGGAACTCCTCAGCAATGCGCACCCAGATTCCACACCAGGGGCTTCAAGTTGACGCGGATGCCCAACCGTCTGCTCCACTGGGTCGACATCCAATCGTAGAATTCCCACTTCCATCAATTTGTGATATATTTAGCGCGATGATCACCCATTATCATTGATGATAACTGTCTCACACCCGACAAGTCTGAACACCAGTCACGACTTCTCACTAGAGCTTTAGGAACATCCTGGAGTTAGTAACAAATAGGTGGAAGGGACAATTCTACAATTGAATGTCGACCCAGTGGTGCAGATGGTTAGGCGTCCGCGTCAACCTGAAGCTCCTGGTGCGGAATCTGGGGTACGCACCTCTGAGGAGTTCCCCACTAGAACGAAACAGCTGTCCAGTGCTCCCTGGTTTTCGATGGTACCCTGCCAACATTAATCTGTGACATATTCAATCAAATATATTGATTTATTTTAGGGATTTTTTTGTTTAGGAGAGAAATGGCATATACAACTATGCAGAATGAGCTCCAGAATATCGTAAACGATATGGATGTTTCTTATACCTATGAATTTGGGAATATTTCACAATTTTACAATTCATTCCCTTCAAAAATTCGAATAATGCAAGAATGACAACATTTGCAGAATACTCTGAATTTGATGTACTTCGTTTCATTCTCATCAGCTGCATGCATGTTATTGATTTTAGATAACTCAAATTATTAATGCACATGTTGATTTTGTCAATTGAATTGTTTATCAGATAACATTAGATTGCCTAAGTAATGAATTAAGTATTTATAAATAGAATAGATAAATAGATTAGGTGAATATTCTAGAGTTTCTTTAAGTGGTATGAAAAAAGGTTCAAAAATAACCCGAAGGGTTACACACGTAAGAATGAAAGCTCTAGTGAATAGTTGAAAGAGTTCGATTATGTAATTATAAACACTGTATTTTTGTGATTATGTGAAGAAAAGGAATAAGACAGAAAAGTAAGAGTATAACTCACCGACTTCCTGTTATCTATAGTTGGAAGAGGAAACGAAGTCATCAATGTAATGCTACCAAAGCAATCGAGGATTAACTACTGATTCTTTTAAAATACAAAGTTTTAACCTTCTAATTGTAATGGCTTCAGTAAATTTTAATAAAATCAATTTGTGTTGTTTCTTGATAGTTTCAAAGGCATTTGTTAAATCTGCCTTATGTCCCGTGTCTGTTAAGTGACGCGTAATTGGGCTTCTAAAAGTGGTCACTACGTTGACTCCAACCAGGTAGTTTTCATGAATCACAAAACCGATAATGATTCAATTTATTGATGGTACGTTTTGATTCAGTTGTCATCAGATTGTTTGTAACCTACTTCGATACGAATTAACAACATCCATCTAGGTAGGTGGTCGGGCATATATAATACATGCTCCCACCAAAAACAACCTCAATCTATAAGAATTTATAGTCTGATAGGCCGAGTTTTCATTTTTTGCCATGTATCTTGTATCTAACCTCAATAATGTGCACTAGATTTTTCAAATTTTTTCCCTGCCTGACAGGAAAACACGTTTACGTAAAATAAACAATAAGTGGTAACCAATTTTATAATATGTCTACTTTTTATTGCTAACCAAATTGTGAAAACCAAATTTCACTGTAGCTACAAATTACAATGACTTAGTATACTATATCCTGACATAAAGTTCTTGAATGTAGTCAGTAGGCAATCTTGCTTGACCTAGGTTTCATACCCCTTGACAAGGAGTACCTAAAATTGTAAAAGACCTAACGCACCATGTAAGATTCTAGTGAACGTCATAAATAACATCAAAAGACAATATATCGTTTGAAATTAGGCTAGGGAAAGGTAGATTTTTAAATAACAGTGTTAAGTTTATCGTAATGTTTTTGGAATAAAGTTATGATAAAGTTTGTTTAGATTGTTACTTGCATTATGAATAAGAATTTCAAAAACCAATAACAATGGTCTTGCTACTAGGTACAGAACAGGCTATTTTAGTAGATGCATGTTAAAATATAATTTTCACAATGAATGACTGAAGCAATTCTTAACCGTGTAATCGTATTAATATATATGAACAACATATTATTATGTAAAGTTATTGGAGCACCGTAATACTCTGAACGAATAATTTCAACAGCCCCACATCGACTGACAGGTCAAGAACAATGCTTACTGATATCATTTATATATCAAGATTTTGTGTTGGCGAAACTACTACATTGTACTTT